>JAHPZR010007369.1:10000-25877 GCA_019787425.1 Platygyra sinensis | reverse complement strand
GAAAACGCTCTAGAGAAATTATTTCTAGTTATTTACTATTTATAGACCCTTTTGAATTTGTTGTGTATGTCTATGACTTTGCATAATAGAAGGGAATAACAAACAAATATATACAAAACATAACAAAGTTTGGTAATTTGACTAACTTCACACATCAACGGTTATTAATCGCTCCTTAGGATTAGCAGAAATACGTCAGCGCTTTATTTACACAGTCGGTCTTTGCTTTTAAGAGCTCTGGACCAGTGTAGGTTATACTTATACACCAGTTGTAACGGTGCTGATTCAGCATTCTCATTAAAGTGAACGAGGTGAGAATGACTCATTTTGATCATATCTGTTCTGTTTGTGGGTTTTCAGGCTGAATCTCAGACGCTCTCTCACTTTAACAAAAAGCTTCCATGTTGCCGTGCGTCTGTTCAGTATTAGATCACAGATGACCTCTTAAGGCGATAAGAATAAAAAAGTGGTGTCACTAATGTTCCCTCCACGTTTTGATGTCCTCTGTGATCTATTACTGAACAGACGTACGGCAACATGGAATCTGTTTGATTAATAAACTAAAAAACCAAACTATACAAAAATTGTAGCTAACGCTAATCCACAAGTGATACTTGGGTAATATTTCCCGGCTTAGCATGCGTTCCCGAAAAACACATGTGTTGGCAAAACTAGCTTGATGCGAACGTCAGATTTAGAGCCATCCATGTCCAATACATCCGCATCGACTCGAGTAGTCTAACAGCATTGACGAATCGACTTACCGGAAGTCTAGTTGCAAGCGGAAGCGAATATCGTGCTTACTGGAAGTAAAACTTATGGATGGATGTCGGAGTGTACAAAATGTTGACGACTCGTCACGACTCGACCGGGTCGTCACGACTCGTTCCAACACGACTCGACTCAATGAAAGTCGATTGGAAGTAACTCGACACAAGTCGCAAAAGAACTAACACCAAGATCGGAACATGAGCAAACTCAAGCATGGTACAAGACGTACTGTGTATTACTCGTTCTATAAACGTGTGTGGACAAATGATAACAGCTAACACCAAGATCAGAACATGAGCAAACCCAGGCATGGTACAAGACATACTATGTATTACTCGTTCTATAAACGTATGCAAACAAATAATAAACAATTATTGGATGAGGTTGAGCATGATATCATGAATTATCAAAACCGAGGTCTGTGTTATAACACAGACACGAGGTTTTGATAATTCATGATATCATGCGAAAACCGAATTCAATAATTGTTTTATTACACATTTTTCACACAATTCATCCTCAGAAACAGAAGTGAAGCGTTCAGCCATTTTGTTTCTGAGGAGAACACTCCAAGGGGCTTAGTAACCAGGCAGACGTTGAACGCAATATCTGCAGCAGATATTGCATTTATCATGTCAAGTTCACAAACTACTGTGAATTGATTGAATGCTCTCGACCAATCAGATTTTTCATAGTGAGTCTGATGTATAATAATACGTTTTAAGCGATTCTTCACAGCTCGATACGAGTCGCTTTAAACAGCGAAGAGCGGAATATTAGGGAGCAAACACTGGCATGAGACAAGACATACTATGTATTACTCGTTCTATAGACGTCTGCAGACGAATGATACGTTTTAAGCGATTCTTCACAGCTCGATACGAGTCGCAAAATAACTCGCGCTGTCTGGGACTTTGAAACGAAGAACTGAATATTTAACAATTATCCTGCGAAATCGCGCGGAATATCGTCTGATACTTATTTTTAAACCTTTCTGTCGGCATTTTTTCACTTCACTTTTTCTTCCCACGTACGAAGCTACGTATATCGCCGGATATCTGTTACCTGCGAATGACAGATATCGAGAGCATCATGACCATATTTGGATAGTGTTACAATTTGTTGAATAATAATAGGCATTATTGCTTGAGCGAAACGCGGAAAATTCTATGATTTGTTAAAACGCTCGATACGAGTCGCAATATAACTCGCGCTGTCTGGGAACTTTTTAAAAGCGAACAACGGAATATTGGGTGTCTTGCTAGTTTTGTTCTGCAGTGGAGCATTTTCCTTAGACTTTTAGATTTAGACCAGTCCATTACCCTCGTCTCTGGACAAAGGTAATTCGTAGCTAGATTTCGTTCTGTTTTTTATTGAGTATTTTGTCAGAACAAGCTGACTCGCATACGGTTCGTTTTGTCATCGATTTCTTTGTCATGTATTACTTCCTAGTTTTACGCTTCTTTCTGTAACCTGCTGAGGATTTTACAGGAAGTTGGTATCCTGCCAGTAGTGTGATCGTGAATTGTTTGGATCGAATTCGAATCTATTTATCGTGCAAAAGGTCGCCGGCAACAAAAAGCTCTTCTTTATTTCAAAATATTTCATAACACCAACCTCTTTCCCAGAATCCTCTCTCTACTTCGAAAAAGTACCCTGGTTACGGCTGCTCACGTGTCTGCTAGATTCTATCAGAATCCAGAGATTTGATTGAAGGGAGGGGCTAGAAAGTTAACGTTTGTCTCCACTGAGCTCACCTACTGAGCTCAGTAGGTAGTGGGTGGGATATGTAAATCTCCCGTTGTGGATGGGCAAAACTTACAGCGAAGGCATTGACACATTCGATATTGGAGTTCAATGCGTTCTATGATCGGCTAAAAGGTTAGCTTTGCATTTGGCTGAATTTTTCCAGTCGACAGTTGGACGGTCTTTGGAATTTGTGGCAGTAAAAAAATTTGGCAAAGAACTTGGAAATGACGACCACAACAACTAATGGACCGCGCAGTAAATTTAATTTAATTTTTCATTCAGCAAAATCACGACGTAGGTATTTACTGATTCGTTTAGAGTTAAATACGTCGTATGCTCGCCTGCAAAGCTAGTTTTGGATTTGATTGAATTATTCCCATCGATAGTCAGTTGACGGTCATTCCCCTCTCTCGCAGCGAGGAACATCTTCGAAGAACATGACATCAACAACGCAGCAGCTTATTTAATTGCTTCCGGCAAAATCACAACGGAGGCATTGATGCATTCGTCTAGAGTTTGATTAGTCCAGTGTTTGGCAAAGAGACTAGCTCTGAATGTGATTAAATCTGATTGAATTCATCCAATCAAACGTTTGACGGTCATTCGATTCTCTTTCAATTAAAAATTTTATGAAGAACGCGTTTGCAAAATCCAGCGGCTTTCGCGCATTTAAAACTGTTTAGCGTAAATCCAATTTCGGTCAGGAAAGTAGCTCCCAGTTGAATGCATTCCATCGGTAATTTCACGGTTAATTAATTCTTTTTATGTGAAACACTGATTAAACTAATCCGAAGCAGATTGTTGACGGTTATTTAAAAAAGCAATGAAATATAAACAAAGTTCCCTCTCAATCAACATCTAGATACTCTAGTCTTGAATTGGATATGTTTTTAGAAGAAGCCACAATTTCATTATTATCGATATTAAGATCATAAACACAAGCCCTTCAGAAATTATGTTTAGGGCAACTGTGTCAGCTGCAACAGTCATAAATAGTATATCGAATTTTTGATCTGGTCATAAATAGGGTATAGGGAAAATCACAGATTTTGGTCGTAAATAGGGCACAGGTTTTGTCAAGCAGGCCACACACCTCCTTCAAATTTAACTGGGAGTATCCCCAGGAGTCTTGATTAAACATCAAACATATTATGAATCCTAATAGTCCATCTCTTTTCTTTTAGTTCCACTCAAACCGCAAACATGCATGTATTATAAACATTTTCGCACATACTTATGGTACTTGCACACGATCGTTAGTTCATTTTAACCCAAAATAACAGTCACGCAATGAACACAATATTACCTTAAACTTTCAAACGAGGGCATTTATTTAAAATCATAGGCGTACGAGCCGGGGGGGGGGGGGGGCTGCAGCCCCCCCAGTCGCAGAAAATTTTGAGATTTTTCGGGCAAAACGCTGATGATTCGGACAAAAGTACTCAGGAGAAAGTTACTTTCACTGGCGTTTGTCTTGTCAAATCGGAGTTAAGGTCAAATGATCTAAGGATCCACACTGACAATTGCAGGTATTCTGTTTTGGAAAAGCCATATGCCAATTAAATGTGTACCGTGGGAATCCATGATGTTATTTCCATTAGTGACAAAAGGATGAAAGCAAAGGACGACCAAGATGGGCTCCTGCCAAGACATGTTTTTGTGGTGGCTCTGAAAAGAGCCCTTTTGAATGGCTCCGCAAAGTGCCGGTTTAAAATTTTCCTGAACTTCTCGCACGAGGAACAATTAACTGTTTCTTTTATAAGTTTCTGATTTTACCAGGCTGTCGAATGAAGTCATAGGCTAGGAGTATGCAATGTTTCAAAATAACTACAGTGGAATCCTGATTTCTCGAACCCTCATTTTTTCGATCCTTCCGATAACTCAAACCAAAAGTCGTTTCCCTCTCCTCACTCAAACGCCATAATTTCACGAACTGTCCGGCCGATTTTTAAAAGCAATTTTCACCAGTTCCCTTGGATGTTCCAAAAAATCGGAATTCGGCTGTGTTTCCGTAATGATAACAGTTTCATTAGACGTAAGAATTGGGAACGTTTTTGTTTTTACTGCGATTTGAGTACGTATATACAACTGACACTTTCGGGCATTTTGTAATTTTTTTCGGGCAATAAGGTCGCCGCCCCCCCAAGTCCGAGGGTGCCCGTACGCCTATGTTTAAAATAGATGAAACTGTTTCCCCTTTTCCTTGTTAAAGGCTCCCCAGGTTAAAACAAAAATCACTCTAAAGGTGGCCGAACACAGTTTTCAAGTGCCTATGCCTAATTCGCCATAATTTTTAAACTATTTATGTTTTGGCGCACATTTTTTGCAAGAGTCAAGGTTAACCACAGAAATATTTATTCTCGCATTTTGACTAGGGTGTGTGCTGTTGCCATGGCAACGGGGGTGGTTAAAAACAAGGCTCAAGTAATGGTTTTTGTTTATTTAAAAGAAATTCAGTCGTTAGATTAATTTCATATTTTGCACACTAAGAATTGACATTAAATCCCTTCTGTCAACACGGTTCTAATAAAATTTTGACATAGGCGATTTTCGTAATTCGCGGTTAATCGTTTTCTGTGTTATTAAAAATTTCCTATGTCAAAATTCATATTTTTTTGATAGATCATTTACGTGATCTCTGATCTATTTTTCTGCCAAATTTCTTGAAATTCTAACGACTGGATCGTTAGAAATCGGCATGTTTCTACTAAAGCAATCGGTCTCAATTTTTCGAGCAACTGCGCATGCGTTGCATTTTACTGGGTTCTTTCGGCAACAAACAAAAGCTGAAAATTGCTGGGTTCTTTGCATCGTTACCTTTTCTAACATATCTTTGTAATAAAAGACTAAAACCATCAATACACTGCGTTCAATTATAGAGAAAAATAACACAGATAGTGCGGGTGTTGAGTAAATAAAATGATCGCTCTATTGACGGCATGTTTGTTCTTTTAAATCCTTGTGCACGTGCTAAACATTGCATCAGCAAAAGCACGCGCGAAAACTGTGTTCGGCCCCCTTAAATCACAAGAAACAAACAATAGAAACTCAAGTACAACTAAGTCAACTCAAGTTTATCTTAGAGGCAAAACAATTTGGAACTAACTGTACAGACTACACAAGAAAATAATAATTGATTATATTAATGAACATTTTCCTTTCATGAATACACACTGCATTTAAAACCTGCATATAAAAAACCAATTTTTCTGTTAGATCCTGCTAGGCAAAGATTTTCATTTCAACCCCTCTAAACCTGGTCCTATATGTACCTTTAGGTCCAAGACAGTAATCTGGCAATCAGGATATTATTATAATTGTTGTGTTCTCAAATATCTTAACTTTGGTTTGTTTGTTCCCCTGGATTGAGAGAAATAATTAGTAGAATTCTACTAGTATACTAATGCAAATGCTGCAATCTGATTGGCTGAGCTACTCGTATACTATCAGCCATTAGAGTGCAGTTGGCTGCCGGTCGTCCTCAAAATGCGATGTTGTTATAGTTTTTCCGAGGTTTTGGAAGGAAATTTAGATGTAAAACGTGTAATTAAATTCCTGAGAAACTTAAAGAAGCACATTGACGGTTTCTTGACTTTAAAAACTTGAAAATATTGAAAAAGCGGGTACGCGCGTAAACAACTGCAAATTTGCCAAGGACAGTTCGATACGTGCAACTTTGTCTAAGCGTCAAGTCCAATAATGCGTGGAAAAATCAATGGAAACCGTTATTTTTGTTAATTTCAGTTAGAATTCTACTAAAACAATTAGATTATTCGCTCGAGATTTCTATGAGGCGATAGTTGATTCGGCCTTCGGCCTCATCAACTATCCCCTCATAGAAATCTCGAGCTCATAATCTAATTGTTAATTGAGAGAAATAAAATAACCTTAGATAGAGTTTGTACTTGTTTAGATTGCAGCTCATTCAGACATTATTTGCATTTTTTATATCAAAAAACAACCAATTTTCTTCTAGCAACACAAATATATATGTATTTTAAGAAAATAGGAACCTGGTCAAAGAACCTAATTAAGTTCATTATATGCCAGAAAACTACAATTATTTAAGAATCTTTTGCTAAGCTGGGTAATCTTTATATAGGAAGATACCACATACATTCTATAGAAATTTTAATACAAAGATCAAACGACATAAGTTGACCACGAAGGAGAGCCCGTTTCAACTTTGGAATCTTTCTTCCCATCAATAACTACTGACGAACGGGCGACTATCGCCGGAAAATAACTCAAATTTAAATGTGTTGCAATATAGAAATGTTTTCTTGTTCATGTTCAGCTCGCCAATATGATAAGTCTTCTTTACCTTCGGTTCGCAGCTCGTGCTTGAAGACATGAAATAAAACTGAACTATTTACGATGCCACTCAAATCTTCTGCACTATGTACGTGTACGCAGACACGAAGAACCAGCGTCGCGAAACCCTTGTTTCAGCTATTTTCTCCACAAAACCCACGTGCATGCTTTTGGCGACAAACGAAGCCAATAATCCTAAAGTAAGAGTCTTCTTTTGAAACGCAGTGGACGTATTAATAAAGGCAAATTACACAAAGCATTTGTGCATTGACCTTTCATCGACACATATGCTGCTAAATACAGGAATTGTGCCCTATAAAAGAGCTAACCATTCCCCCACACGAAGGACGCCATGATGTTGATGCCACGAAAGTCTCGTTGCTGAATGATGACGTCACGAAAGTTTTTGATATATTACTCTCAGTCGCAAAGCATTATGGGAAGACGTTCATTCTTCCTCTGCTTCGTTCTATAAACTTCTTCAGACAAGTTATTATACGTTTTAGCAGCGAAACGCGTGTGCAAGAAACGAAGCTAAGGATCCAATCGAGACAAGAAGCCATGCAATATATACTTCGTTTTTCAAACTTTTGCAGAAGAGTGCTCATTTTTTAAGGGAAACACCCGCATAAACAAATCGCATCATATTACGCATGCAATGAAACGAGCTTACAGACTAAATTAAATAGGCATGCAAGGAAAGCAAGAATCCGCGCACACAATGTTTATTTCATTGTACAAACGTCTGGAGAAGTGGAAGCGAATGAAACCACACACACATACATTTCAGTCGTTGTAATAGTGTTTGTTCAGACAAGTTATATTTATTTACCAGCAAATATCCGCGTTTCACTGAGTCATGTTTCGCGTAATGAAACTCGGTCGTTATGTAATAGTAGATGACGGCGGTAACTGAACATTTGGATAAAGATTTAAAAAAATAATAACTCTTTGCAACGAGCTTGAGCCGCCTGTGTTCCAATGCGATAGGTTCGTCCAGATTTGTATACTTTTAGCGCCTCCATTTTTCTGGAATCGCAATGACACCAAGCTTCCAAAACCATGAAAAATGTCGTTAATTTTGTCAAAGCTGCACTCCGCGTGTCCTAAACGTGCTACATTTCTTTGAGAAAACATTCAAACTTTCGTGCTCCAAACGAAGCATTTTCATTGGTCCAGTCGAGAAAGTTGTCTGTGAAACTGTCTCGTTTGAAAAGTAAACCTGCGCGAAAAAACGTTCACGCTTCACGGTTGAACGCAAATGGAAGTAGTATTTTAACTTTTAAAGCGCTGTTGATCAGTAAATGTAAATAGCGCTCTTGAGAAGTTATTAAATTATTATTATTATTATTATTATTATTCATTTAGTCGATTTTATAGTTTAGAAAAGCAACGAAATAATACTAAAGCGAGTTTGTGAAGAGTTAAATATAACAAGAGCCCCATTTACACTGCCGAAAAATTTTGGCACGGCTCGAATGAAAAAAGGACGCGTACCAAAAAATTGGTTCGGCACGGATAGATTTTGTCGCGTAAAGCCCCATTTACACTGCCGAAAAATTTTGGCACGGCTCGGATGAAAAAAGTACGCGTACCAAAAAAAGTGGTTCGGCACGGATAGATTTTGTCGTGAAAACTAGTTTGCCCCATCCGTGCTGGACCAAACTTTCACCCGGTCTCGGACCATGTCGAGAGGTAGTCCGAGCACGGATAAAATTGGTACGCGATCCTGAAAATCTAGCCCAGCTCGGATAAGGTGTGCAGTGTAAACGATTAAGAGTGCCGAACCAACTTTCCTCTGGTGAGCGTTCGCGCCTTTAGTCAGCACCGATTTGGGAGAGCATGTGCAAATCGACCCGCGATTCACTCAACATGGCACTTAGCGGGAAGCCGGAGACGCTGCAAAAGTCACCAGGAAAATCTCGCGGGATAGCATAGAAGGAGAAAGATGTAGAGGAGTTAAAGAACTGATGAAAGAAGAAACAATTATGTTCAGTTTATAAAACGCTAAAATCCCGAAGGAAAAACGAGCTGTTTACAAAAGTGTTCAAGTGCAACTGCAAAACATGCGGTATTCTAATGAGAAGAAATTCTAAGAACTTTTCGTCCGCCATGTTAGCAGCATGCGCACTAGGCAAGAATCGACTACGCTGGCCGAGATGTTGAGCCGTTTACCCGTACCAAAACATAATTTTACATCGTTTAGCACGGTAGAAGAAAGGACGTGTAAATGACTAATCAGTACTATTTTTTGGGTACGCGTACCGCTTTATCCGAGCCGTGCCTAAAATTTTCTGCAGTGTAAATGGGGTTCGCGTAAACGATTTTGCCTTATCCGTACCGAGCCAAAATTTTACCCGTGCTCGGACCTACTCGCGAGGTGGTCCGAGCGCGGATAAAATTGGTACGCGTTCCTGAAAATCTAGCCCAGGTCCGGTAAAATGCAAAGTGTAAAACGATTTGCTGCGCTGAACCAAAACATTGGTACTCATAAGCCTGAGGTATCTTGACGACCAATTTCGTCTTCAATCCGTGTGACAATGTATGCAACTGTTGTTTTGGACGCGCAAAAGTTATCGTACCACTCACTTGTCGGTGAATGCCGTTTCTACGACCTGACACCCTTGATCTGTGCGGGTCAATGTCCAGCATCTTCGCTCTACAGAATTGCAAGCTAGCATTGACGCAATAATAAACAGCTTGTATCTCCTTCTTCTTCTGTTCTTCTAAAAAGATAAATGAGCGAAGGTCGGTTTCCTAATTTCTGGCGAAAAGACCCAAGATCTTTTTAGAAGATTGAACTCAAGATGCTTCTTGTCCGCCATGTTTTTTCTTAGCACGGTGCATGCGTACAAAGAAAGAATTGTGTACGCTGGCCAAGGTGTTGGGCCTTTTACCCGCACCAAAACGTTAATTCGAGCCACTTAGCACGGTAGAAAATAGGACGTGTAAACAGGGTAGAAGTGCTAATTTTTTGGTACCCGAACCATTTTGTATCCGAGTCGCACCAAACGTTTTCTGCCGTGTACATGGGCCTCTAGACGCTTTAGAGAAATTCTCTTACAAGCTATTTACTATTTTAATCAAAAAAATTACAATTTCCTCGATTGTGATTGGTTTAAAAAACTCTATTTCTCACTAATTCACTTGTCAAGCTGTTATCGGACAGTTTGTTATCGGACACCTTGTTATCGGACAGTTTGTTATCGGACAGTTCAATAAGCCAATCACATTCAAAGATGTAGTTAAAATAGTAAATAGCTTGTAAGAGAATTTCTCTAAAGCGTCTAGAGGCCCATGTACACGGCAGAAAACGTTTGGTGCGACTCGGATACAAAATGGTTCGGGTACCAAAAAATTAGCACTTCTACCCTGTTTACACGTCCTATTTTCTACCGTGCTAAGTGGCTCGAATTAACGTTTTGGTGCGGGTAAAAGGCCCAACACCTTGGCCAGCGTACACAATTCTTTCTTTGTACGCATGCACCGTGCTAAGAAAAAACATGGCGGACAAGAAGCATCTTGAGTTCAATCTTCTAAAAAGATCTTGGGTCTTTTCGCCAGAAATTAGGAAACCGACCTTCGCTCATTTATCTTTTTAGAAGAACAGAAGAAGAAGGAGATACAAGCTGTTTATTATTGCGTCAATGCTAGCTTGCAATTCTGTAGAGCGAAGATGCTGGACATTGACCCGCACAGATCAAGGGTGTCAGGTCGTAGAAACGGCATTCACCGACAAGTGAGTGGTACGATAACTTTTGCGCGTCCAAAACAACAGTTGCATACATTGTCACACGGATTGAAGACGAAATTGGTCGTCAAGATACCTCAGGCTTATGAGTACCAATGTTTTGGTTCAGCGCAGCAAATCGTTTTACACTTTGCATTTTACCGGACCTGGGCTAGATTTTCAGGAACGCGTACCAATTTTATCCGCGCTCGGACCACCTCGCGAGTAGGTCCGAGCACGGGTAAAATTTTGGCTCGGTACGGATAAGGCAAAATCGTTTACGCGAACCCCATTTACACTGCAGAAAATTTTAGGCACGGCTCGGATAAAGCGGTACGCGTACCCAAAAAATAGTACTGATTAGTCATTTACACGTCCTTTCTTCTACCGTGCTAAACGATGTAAAATTATGTTTTGGTACGGGTAAACGGCTCAACATCTCGGCCAGCGTAGTCGATTCTTGCCTAGTGCGCATGCTGCTAACATGGCGGACGAAAAGTTCTTAGAATTTCTTCTCATTAGAATACCGCATGTTTTGCAGTTGCACTTGAACACTTTTGTAAACAGCTCGTTTTTCCTTCGGGATTTTAGCGTTTTATAAACTGAACATAATTGTTTCTTCTTTCATCAGTTCTTTAACTCCTCTACATCTTTCTCCTTCTATGCTATCCCGCGAGATTTTCCTGGTGACTTTTGCAGCGTCTCCGGCTTCCCGCTAAGTGCCATGTTGAGTGAATCGCGGGTCGATTTGCACATGCTCTCCCAAATCGGTGCTGACTAAAGGCGCGAACGCTCACCAGAGGAAAGTTGGTTCGGCACTCTTAATCGTTTACACTGCACACCTTATCCGAGCTGGGCTAGATTTTCAGGATCGCGTACCAATTTTATCCGTGCTCGGACTACCTCTCGACATGGTCCGAGACCGGGTGAAAGTTTGGTCCAGCACGGATGGGGCAAACTAGTTTTCACGACAAAATCTATCCGTGCCGAACCACTTTTTTTGGTACGCGTACTTTTTTCATCCGAGCCGTGCCAAAATTTTTCGGCAGTGTAAATGGGGCTTTACGCGACAAAATCTATCCGTGCCGAACCAATTTTTTGGTACGCGTCCTTTTTTCATTCGAGCCGTGCCAAAATTTTTCGGCAGTGTAAATGGGGCTCTTGTTATATTTAACTCTTCACAAACTCGCTTTAGTATTATTTCGTTGCTTTTCTAAACTATAAAATCGACTAAATGAATAATAATAATAATAATAATAATAATTTAATAACTTCTCAAGAGCGCTATTTACATTTACTGATCAACAGCGCTTTAAAAGTTAAAATACTACTTCCATTTGCGTTCAACCGTGAAGCGTGAACGTTTTTTCGCGCAGGTTTACTTTTCAAACGAGACAGTTTCACAGACAACTTTCTCGACTGGACCAATGAAAATGCTTCGTTTGGAGCACGAAAGTTTGAATGTTTTCTCAAAGAAATGTAGCACGTTTAGGACACGCGGAGTGCAGCTTTGACAAAATTAACGACATTTTTCATGGTTTTGGAAGCTTGGTGTCATTGCGATTCCAGAAAAATGGAGGCGCTAAAAGTATACAAATCTGGACGAACCTATCGCATTGGAACACAGGCGGCTCAAGCTCGTTGCAAAGAGTTATTATTTTTTTAAATCTTTATCCAAATGTTCAGTTACCGCCGTCATCTACTATTACATAACGACCGAGTTTCATTACGCGAAACATGACTCAGTGAAACGCGGATATTTGCTGGTAAATAAATATAACTTGTCTGAACAAACACTATTACAACGACTGAAATGTATGTGTGTGTGGTTTCATTCGCTTCCACTTCTCCAGACGTTTGTACAATGAAATAAACATTGTGTGCGCGGATTCTTGCTTTCCTTGCATGCCTATTTAATTTAGTCTGTAAGCTCGTTTCATTGCATGCGTAATATGATGCGATTTGTTTATGCGGGTGTTTCCCTTAAAAAATGAGCACTCTTCTGCAAAAGTTTGAAAAACGAAGTATATATTGCATGGCTTCTTGTCTCGATTGGATCCTTAGCTTCGTTTCTTGCACACGCGTTTCGCTGCTAAAACGTATAATAACTTGTCTGAAGAAGTTTATAGAACGAAGCAGAGGAAGAATGAACGTCTTCCCATAATGCTTTGCGACTGAGAGTAATATATCAAAAACTTTCGTGACGTCATCATTCAGCAACGAGACTTTCGTGGCATCAACATCATGGCGTCCTTCGTGTGGGGGAATGGTTAGCTCTTTTATAGGGCACAATTCCTGTATTTAGCAGCATATGTGTCGATGAAAGGTCAATGCACAAATGCTTTGTGTAATTTGCCTTTATTAATACGTCCACTGCGTTTCAAAAGAAGACTCTTACTTTAGGATTATTGGCTTCGTTTGTCGCCAAAAGCATGCACGTGGGTTTTGTGGAGAAAATAGCTGAAACAAGGGTTTCGCGACGCTGGTTCTTCGTGTCTGCGTACACGTACATAGTGCAGAAGATTTGAGTGGCATCGTAAATAGTTCAGTTTTATTTCATGTCTTCAAGCACGAGCTGCGAACCGAAGGTAAAGAAGACTTATCATATTGGCGAGCTGAACATGAACAAGAAAACATTTCTATATTGCAACACATTTAAATTTGAGTTATTTTCCGGCGATAGTCGCCCGTTCGTCAGTAGTTATTGATGGGAAGAAAGATTCCAAAGTTGAAACGGGCTCTCCTTCGTGGTCAACTTATGTCGTTTGATCTTTGTATTAAAATTTCTATAGAATGTATGTGGTATCTTCCTATATAAAGATTACCCAGCTTAGCAAAAGATTCTTAAATAATTGTAGTTTTCTGGCATATAATGAACTTAATTAGGTTCTTTGACCAGGTTCCTATTTTCTTAAAATACATATATATTTGTGTTGCTAGAAGAAAATTGGTTGTTTTTTGATATAAAAAATGCAAATAATGTCTGAATGAGCTGCAATCTAAACAAGTACAAACTCTATCTAAGGTTATTTTATTTCTCTCAATTAACAATTAGATTATGAGCTCGAGATTTCTATGAGGGGATAGTTGATGAGGCCGAAGGCCGAATCAACTATCGCCTCATAGAAATCTCGAGCGAATAATCTAATTGTTTTAGTAGAATTCTAACTGAAATTAACAAAAATAACGGTTTCCATTGATTTTTCCACGCATTATTGGACTTGACGCTTAGACAAAGTTGCACGTATCGAACTGTCCTTGGCAAATTTGCAGTTGTTTACGCGCGTACCCGCTTTTTCAATATTTTCAAGTTTTTAAAGTCAAGAAACCGTCAATGTGCTTCTTTAAGTTTCTCAGGAATTTAATTACACGTTTTACATCTAAATTTCCTTCCAAAACCTCGGAAAAACTATAACAACATCGCATTTTGAGGACGACCGGCAGCCAACTGCACTCTAATGGCTGATAGTATACGAGTAGCTCAGCCAATCAGATTGCAGCATTTGCATTAGTATACTAGTAGAATTCTACTAATTATTTCTCTCAATCCAGGGGAACAAACAAACCAAAGTTAAGATATTTGAGAACACAACAATTATAATAATATCCTGATTGCCAGATTACTGTCTTGGACCTAAAGGTACATATAGGACCAGGTTTAGAGGGGTTGAAATGAAAATCTTTGCCTAGCAGGATCTAACAGAAAAATTGGTTTTTTATATGCAGGTTTTAAATGCAGTGTGTATTCATGAAAGGAAAATGTTCATTAATATAATCAATTATTATTTTCTTGTGTAGTCTGTACAGTTAGTTCCAAATTGTTTTGCCTCTAAGATAAACTTGAGTTGACTTAGTTGTACTTGAGTTTCTATTGTTTGTTTCTTGTGATTTAAGGGGGCCGAACACAGTTTTCGCGCGTGCTTTTGCTGATGCAATGTTTAGCACGTGCACAAGGATTTAAAAGAACAAACATGCCGTCAATAGAGCGATCATTTTATTTACTCAACACCCGCACTATCTGTGTTATTTTTCTCTATAATTGAACGCAGTGTATTGATGGTTTTAGTCTTTTATTACAAAGATATGTTAGAAAAGGTAACGATGCAAAGAACCCAGCAATTTTCAGCTTTTGTTTGTTGCCGAAAGAACCCAGTAAAATGCAACGCATGCGCAGTTGCTCGAAAAATTGAGACCGATTGCTTTAGTAGAAACATGCCGATTTCTAACGATCCAGTCGTTAGAATTTCAAGAAATTTGGCAGAAAAATAGATCAGAGATCACGTAAATGATCTATCAAAAAAATATGAATTTTGACATAGGAAATTTTTAATAACACAGAAAACGATTAACCGCGAATTACGAAAATCGCCTATGTCAAAATTTTATTAGAACCGTGTTGACAGAAGGGATTTAATGTCAATTCTTAGTGTGCAAAATATGAAATTAATCTAACGACTGAATTTCTTTTAAATAAACAAAAACCATTACTTGAGCCTTGTTTTTAACCACCCCCGTTGCCATGGCAACAGCACACACCCTAGTCAAAATGCGAGAATAAATATTTCTGTGGTTAACCTTGACTCTTGCAAAAAATGTGCGCCAAAACATAAATAGTTTAAAAATTATGGCGAATTAGGCATAGGCACTTGAAAACTGTGTTCGGCCACCTTTAGAGTGATTTTTGTTTTAACCTGGGGAGCCTTTAACAAGGAAAAGGGGAAACAGTTTCATCTATTTTAAACATAGGCGTACGGGCACCCTCGGACTTGGGGGGGCGGCGACCTTATTGCCCGAAAAAAATTACAAAATGCCCGAAAGTGTCAGTTGTATATACGTACTCAAATCGCAGTAAAAACAAAAACGTTCCCAATTCTTACGTCTAATGAAACTGTTATCATTACGGAAACACAGCCGAATTCCGATTTTTTGGAACATCCAAGGGAACTGGTGAAAATTGCTTTTAAAAATCGGCCGGACAGTTCGTGAAATTATGGCGTTTGAGTGAGGAGAGGGAAACGACTTTTGGTTTGAGTTATCGGAAGGATCGAAAAAATGAGGGTTCGAGAAATCAGGATTCCACTGTAGTTATTTTGAAACATTGCATACTCCTAGCCTATGACTTCATTCGACAGCCTGGTAAAATCAGAAACTTATAAAAGAAACAGTTAATTGTTCCTCGTGCGAGAAGTTCAGGAAAATTTTAAACCGGCACTTTGCGGAGCCATTCAAAAGGGCTCTTTTCAGAGCCACCACAAAAACATGTCTTGGCAGGAGCCCATCTTGGTCGTCCTTTGCTTTCATCCTTTTGTCACT
>JAHPZR010007367.1:22500-30015 GCA_019787425.1 Platygyra sinensis | reverse complement strand
TAGACATGAAATTATTTTCACCCCCACCCCAGTTGCCAAACCAGAATTTTATCCCATCAGCGATTACATAAATCGCTACGCTGAGACTGCCCCATCCCAGCCATGAGTATATACCCCATATTGAGGTGTATTTCGACTTGCAGCATATCCATTATGAGTGGTTTGTGCAATAGCAAAACATTTGGCCTGGTGTGGCTAAACCTAGGCTGGGAAGGACCCATGGTATTGAGAACAATGATTCAAGCCTAGATTTCTCTCTCATATCTTGTGGTGGTGAAGTTAGCAATCGGGGGGGGGGGGGGGGGGGGCCATGAGTCAGTAACACGTCCCCATCAGTTTTTTCACTTCCACTCCTAAGTGGCGGATCCTGTGCGCGCCCGCCCCCCCCCCCTCTCCCCCCCTATATTTGGCGTACCAGAAGGAAGGGAAATGACCGCCGGGAGAAAAAGGCCAGCGGGGCAATGATAAATCAAACCGACACCCCGCCCCCCCCCCCCCCCACCTTTAGCTCAAGGTCTGGATCCGCCTCTGCCTCCCTGCCTCATCCTCAGAAGATATGTCCAAGACTGGCAGTCAGCTGTGGCAACCACCCACTTGTCGAGTATTCGCCAGATTAAATTATCGAAGCGAATCCAGAAAAACCTTTTACCTGAATAAGGTTCATAACATCCCAAAATCGGACCTTTAAACGTTAATCTGTTACTCCCTCGACTTGAACCTTCACCTTTTCCATTTTCGAGAATCCTAGTTTAGGAGGTTTCTGTTAAAATCATTATTCCTAATCACAAACCTTGACATCGGGCTCTCGGATTGAATGGCCAGCGTCACAAGAATTCTGTTTGCTGCGTGTCTTCAATAGTGTCCGTTTCTTTCGGGGGGGGGGGGCACGGGAGGCTCGTCTTGGGGTAGGTAGTGCGGCGTGCATTCAGCTCTGGCAGGTTGAGCCCAAATTATTTGTTAGGCAAACAATGACCTGGCCTTGAGGAAACTTCATCATCCCCAGTTTGACCAGTAATCGAAAATGTCGAATTACAACCTGTCCTCTCGTCGGTAATCGCAGTAATGGAGGAAACAAATCGAAACGGCGAATCCCACAGCTAAGTGAAGAAATCAGAGCCTTAGAATGCTCACAAGTAATAACCAAAGGTTAGCAAATGCGGGCGAGGATTTTTTTTTGCCCATTTGAGGAATAAAAGATTTGGGGGCCTATAGGGAAAGGTCGGGTGATTTTGTTTGTCCATGAGCACCCCCCCCCCCCCAGGTTTTACTCGCTTTTTCCTCCATTTTGACAGTAACAATAGAGTGATTTGACAAAATCTGTGAAACAGTAACACCAGAGCATTCCACGAGACACTAATCCCATTGTTTGCTTTCCTTAGATTTAGTAATATGCTGTAATTGTTGCTGTTTCACGGCGTAAATAAAAGCACTGTAGGTTATAAAGTATGCGTATTGATCGAGTCAAAATGATTGATTTAACGCAAGTGTGATTTATTTAAAATCATAACATAGAAAATATGAAATCAAACAAAGCGTACATGTTATACAATGTCCTCATGTAAACTGAAACAAAACGACCAATATATAAAAAATTTTAGTTTTTTCCACAATATAACGTATAAAGCTAAATGGTTGTTTGTGGGAATACTTTAACATTTCATTGAATAAAAATTTAAACAAAACAACTGTATTGTTACATATACTAAATGCTCTGTTAAAACTGAAACTATTACTGAATTATCAAATGCTACTGCATGGTTCTTGAGTTTTTGGCAGTCATATCTGTATGGTAAACGTCATAAATTTTGCGACTTTGTTTAATACGATCCACAATATAATGTCGTAAGTTTAAAGTTTTGTTTGAAAAAATAGTTTAACATGTGACATGTTAAAATTCTCACTGAATAATACTAAAACGGAACAACTGTATTGTAACAATTTTTTGAATAGACTAATGAAAGCACATTCACCAAATGTTCTTGTAAAAACTGAAACTAAACGGCTCTTGTTACACACACTAAATGGTCTGTAAAAAGTGAACTACATTTATAACTGAATTACCAAATGCAACTGTGTAGTTGCCCATTGTTTGTTAGTCACAGTGTTATGGTTGACTTCATCCTTTTTTGGAACGTGCTTTGATGTACAACAAACTGTATAGACTTTCTGAAAAGTCCTTCGTCTTGTTTATTTAGTACCCGCCGGACGAAGGACTTTTCACACTTGATTGGAGCCAATTTTAGCGACCCAAAAACGGGTCGCTGCGCTTTAACCAATCAGAGGTCCCCTAGATATCCCTTGGGGACCGAATTGTCAAACTATGCTCAACGAAACGTGACTCGTGGTTAAACCCATTAAATTAAAGAAGCTTCAAAGGCCTCGTGCACGGAATATCATATAATGCATGACTCCCAGAAGAAAACAGTGGAAACATATTTGTCTGTAAGAAATGTGTTTGTTTCTGCGCTAACCGGAGCTGGGAAAAGTTCGACTTTTGAGCTAGCTAGAATCTTACGAACTACAGTTTCGTTTTTGTCTGCGCAATTTCGGCACAAAATGTTTGTCCAAAGTGAACCTTCGCCAAGCTTTCGTCAATTTTCGTGTAAAATCTTTCTTCGTAATCACTTTTTTTTAAATTTGCTCTTTCGATCGACGCAGGAGAAACGCACACACACCCGATTATTTTGGTCGATCGGCGGGAACCGATTCTTTCCGCAATTCAAGGAGTTCCAAATGCAATCTGAGATACCAGTTGCAAGTCACGCCACTCCTCATTTTTGGCGCGAAACGCAAATGAAAACCCTTCAAGCAAGACAAGTCGACCTCTCGCGCTCTCGCGACTTCGTTGCTCGCTCGGCCGCTTAGCGGGCTTACATATTCCACTCTGAAATTTATGAGGTCGACTTGTGGCAAGTCTAAACAAACTGCTGTTTCAAGCTGTTACATAAGTACCTTCAATATTGTTCATGAATGTTCTAAATAGAAACTGTCTAGTGTCACTACGTGAAGTCACTCAGATTTAACAATTTCTTTGATATAATTAGAAGTTGCATCTACAAGCATCGTAACATTTTCTATTGAAAGCAGAGCTTCTGAGATCTGAAGGAAGACCAACGCTGTCGCTTCACGTTTCTGAGATCGAAGGATCTCAGACCATGCGCTTGTTAAGCAAGACGAACAGCTTTCGCTCCACGCTTCTATGAAATTAAAGAACGCGATCTCGCACTATGCGCTTGTCAGCTCAAGGGCAAACAATTCTGACAACGCAATTCTCGCGATTGAAGTTAAGGACGAACAGTTGCCACTCTCGATTAAGACGGAATACGGCCGGGAAATGGCATACAACGCGACAACATGAACAGAAAAGTCGAATCCAAGTTGACACGCTCGATTTGGATTGGTCGGCGCAGCTGCAATGCATGACCTTCACGTGATCCAAGGTCCAAATGTTACGCGTGATGTGCAGGGAAAAGCATTCTTTGCATTCCATGCATTCGTGTGAGACTCAAATTCAGCAAAATCGAGTCAGGGCCAAACTATACAACTGCGGCGCATGCGTTTGTAAAAGCAACGTTGAGATTAGGATTGCGGGCTCCTTTTGTCGCCGCAACAAGTGTATTGAATCCATTAAATCAAAACGTGTTAACTACTATGTCTGGATTTGTGAAAATGGAGCATAAGGGCCGATTTACACGGTACGACTTTGACGCATGCGACAAGCCTACGATATGACTTGGGACCATTTACACGCGTACGACATTTTTCATATACAAAATTAAAATATGCAAAAGTTTGCACCGGGATTTACGGAGCGAAAAAGTTCAAATGAACGTAACCGAATATTTTTAGCTGTCCTGCTGTTCTAACGAGATGTTTTTTCGCTTTAATCCGTTCCGGTACTTGTCGAGAAACGACTTCATGTGAACCAGTCAACAACAACTCGTCGGCCATTTTTGACGCAAGAGAACTTCTCCTTCGTCCCCTATTCAGTAGAAATTTATCACAAAATACGTATGTTTCTAAAGATTTCGGCTACGATTGTCGCAGGCGTTTTAAAAAGGGGGGGGGGAACAGGGGGTAAATCTCCCTCCTCCCTACTTTCTGAGCCAATTTCTCCCTCCTCCCTACTTTTTGAGCCAATTTCTCCCTCCTCCCTAAACGGTTACGTTTCTTTTCCTCCCTCCTCCCTACTTTTTCCCCCTATTTCTCCCTCCTCCCAACTTTTTTTGGCCATTTCTCCCTCCTCCCTATTCTGTTCCTCCCCCCTCTTAAAACAGTTTTAAATCCTACGAAAATTTTTTTTTGACGTACACAACAGTCGTAAGCGAGTTGAAGGTTTGATTTACACGAAACAATTCATGTCGTAGGCCTGTCTTAAGCTTGTCGTATGCGACAAAATCGTACCGTGTAAATCGGACCTTAAGAATGCCATTTCACCTCGACTTGATTTCGTTACCCTTTTGGCCGTCCCAAGCCATGCAAAAGACCAAAAAAATAGAGAAAGGACGACAATGAAAAAAAAAGATAAAAGGGTGCAGGAAGAGAAAAGGACTGACCCTCCCTTTAATTTTTATAACGTCGCCTTTAAAGATAGCTCTGGCGAGAGGAAAACGCCCGCTTTGCGCGCGAATTCAATTCTTTTAGCACCGTTTTTCATAAATCCAGACACACGTGTACTTAACGAAATTATTGCTTGAAGAAGAAAAATGCTACTGTAAGTTTGTATTGTATTTCGATAGTCACCAACGTTCCTCGGATATGATTCAGCCGTTAGCGCGAATAGGTGATTCGGAATACCGTGTCCTCCAATTGTTCCTAACCTTTCCTACATTTCAGTTGCGGCGAAATCGTATTTTCACACAGCCTGGGAAGGCAGCAACACGCCTCCGAGAGTTCAACTTCGCTTTACTGTGTTAAGAACAGTCAAGGGAGGCTAAAGGTCAGTATAAAACATCAGACCCTAACTGTGGAGATAGATAGTCTTTCATACGGCCTTACCCTCGACATGAGGGGGGTTCCAGTAGAACATCCCCGCACATTGCGTTTCTAAATCACCCAACGAAAACTACGTTATAACGACAGATTACGGTCAAAAAATCGCCGCTTGAGCTCGTTTTTGGCGAATGCAAGTTTCGTTTTCCTGTGATTTTTTCGTATTTGTGAACCGGATGTTTCCTGGTATGATATACTGAAGAGAATAAGAAGCTGTAGAGACATGACATGAACGTATTTTGTCAAAGATTTTGGAGTAAAAATAACGGCGGAGACCGGAGAGAAATGTCACTGATTTTCGACATCTCTGACACTTTCTGATGTCTCTTCCAAACAAATTTACCGCCAGTTCCAGGCGAAGAAGCAGGGATTGCCTACCTCTCAAAAGAAATTGTCTGACAAGTACTCACACTCCGCCATAGATTGGGAGAAGGTCTATTCTCTATCCTTCAGATTGTCTATGGAATCAAAGCTAAGAGAATTTCAGTACAAATTTTTAAATTGTATTGTTTTCACAAATGAAAAACTCTTTAGTTTGGGTTTTACGCAATCATCACTATGTACTTTCTGCAAAAAAGAGGCCGAACCCATCGAGCATCTACTCTTTTCCTGTAAGGAATCTTGTATATTTTGGAAACTTGTATTGTCCTGGCTCCGGAAAGATGACATTGATGTTGGAGAACTGAAGGAAGCTGATTTGATTTTTGGGAAGTTTGACATTCAGGATGACTTTACTTTAATGGACCACACTAGGTAAATACTACATCTACTCTCGAAAATGCCGGAATGCTCAACTTTCCCTAAAAGGTTTAATTGCTAAAATGAAGCGAATATCCTCTATTGAGCTCCATATTGCCAGGAAAGGAGATAAATCAATTTTTCAGTTTAAAGAAATGGAAGAAGCTAATCAGTATTGTAGCAGTAACTGAAGTATAAGAAAGTCTACATAAATGTATTATTGTGAGTTTGAATTACGATTTTGTTTCAAAGTAGCCCTTTCTGTAGTGCCTTATGTTTATGTATGTTTTTTTTAATCTTTTATTTTCCTTTCGTCGTATGCATGTATCCTATTTTGTTTATGTGTTTGTAATTCGATAAAAAAAAGTTACAAAAAAAAATTTCGGACATCTCGCACTCTCAGAGCCAACAGGTTGGAACAGTTGGTCTTTCTCACTGCTACTTAAGTAGCAATGTGTGGCTTCATAGCTCAGTTTGGTAGAGCATCGCACCGGTATCGCGAGGTCACGGGTTCGAATCCCGTTGAAGCCCTGATTTTTTTTTTAAGGCTTCTTCTTTCCAATTGCTTAAATTGGAAAATTAACTGCGATGATCATCTCTTCACTTGTCATCTATAACCGCAGTTGAAAATGAATTTTTTCATATACTTCACATCATTTCATTCCGCACGGGTGATATGAACTCAATAAATTGACCTCGCTCCCAATGTGTGGCTTCATAGCTCAGTTGGTAGAGCATCGCACCGGTATCGCGGAGGTCACGGGTTCGAATCCCGTTGAAGCCCTGAATTTTTTTTGCAGGCTTTCTTCTTTCCAATTGCTTATAAATTGGAAAATTAACTGCGATGATTCATTTCTTCACTTAAATGCATATGATTTGCTAAAATCCCTTCATGCCAAAATTGACAGTGGAGTTGCCAAAAATATGGCAGATAAGTTTACCAAGACAATCATTTTTATAATTTGGGAAGCATTGTAAAATAACAATGCTTGTAAAATAAGCTAAATTAATTTTAATTTCCTCTTTTCGAATATTTCTGGAAAGTATTCAAGTTGTTATTCAAGATATCTTAAATCAAGTTAACATTTTTGTTTTGTTTCATATTTAAACAATAGAGTGTTTCTGCCGAGGAACTATCAGCTGATAGTTGCCCCGCGGAAATGTGATGTTCTTAAAGCAAAATATTTGCCCGAGAAGCGAATATGCTAGTTTAATTAAGAACATCAAATTTCCAAGGGGCAACTATCAGACCGATAGTTCCGAGACATAAACACTCTATTGTCTTAATTGTTTACCACTAAATTTTCCCTTATCAAAACTGAAAACGACGAGAATTCCAACCCCTATTTAGCGCTTAGGTGTTTCGTATTTTCCGTTTTATCCTCTTCAGATGATATTACATCTATACATCTATACATGTATAAACAATTTTTATATGTCGACTTGTTGACTTCTAAAGAGGAAACCTTCAAGAGGAAACCTCAATCTTGAAACCTCTGCGCCCGCTTGACGTTTTACTGTACCGTAGTTTACTGCAGTTTTCAGCCTAAAAAAATACTTCTCTTGCTCTCTTCTAACTAAAATCGACATGGGAACGATAAATTGTTTTCCATCTTATCTAAAAAAAAAACCGCAGGAGAAAGCTGCCTTTGATGAGCCACTTCCGCTGAGCGGGCAGTATCGTCTGATTGTCGCCCTAGGGTATTCTGTTGACAGATTGTGCCCGCGCGAGATCGTACCACGTGATCAGTTTTGACCAGTGACGACAAAGGAAAATTTAATGGT
>JAHPZR010007367.1:0-17500 GCA_019787425.1 Platygyra sinensis | reverse complement strand
ACAAGCTGAATAACTAGTGGCCCAAAGAGTAACTTTATTTGTGAAAATATACCGACAAAAGCCATTTTGTTTTTCTTCGGCTGCTCGGAGGTGAATAGTACTTGGCTAATCACCTCCGAGCTAGCCAATCAGCCGCGCGCGAAAAGCACTATTCACTTGTGTGGTACATACTAACGGCAGCTATTCAGTTAACCCGAGAAAATGAAATAGGAAATAATTATAACATGACACGAAAAGAGAAGGAAAGGAAGAAGTTCTAAACGAAAACTACTGGAAGATAATCATTTCAGATCAAGACAGAAATTACAGAAGTTGATCTTTGCCTACTATAGTTCTAAGGACAAACGAGGCTGTTCGAAAATGGCGCTGGTCACAATGGGCTTTTTTACTTTTTTGAAAATAGCCACTCTCTTTGTTTTCTGTATTGAAGTTTACATGGTAAGATGTTTCACATCAGATAGTCAAACAGGTAACATCGTAAGTACATAAAGCTTCGATTGCTGCGATCATCTGCGCGTAGGATTTAACGTGATACAGACAGCAGTTTTCTCTTCTCCTTAATGTAGTGTCGACGATGTCTAAACGTTTTCTAAGTTCTTGCACCTTAATTTTTCAAGTGTAAAGAGCACATCTATAATAACAGGCGATTGTCTAGTGAATTATCAAATGAACGCAAGAGAAGAAAACAGCTATGTTCCTTATACGTGTGAATCAGTTTAAAAAGGAGAACACGAAAATTTTGGCATTTTTCGGAGGACAGAAGCCCAGTGGTAATAATCATGGGACCACTGACAATAGGATTAAAAAGAACCACTGAAACTGAAGGCCTTAACGCTTAATCTTTGACTTCTGAAATGAGATAAATCATCAATCGCTCCACAAGAATTGATGCATTTGAAGGTCATTTGAATTTTAGTAATTAGATAATCTGAATTGATGGTCGTGTCTTTGTCTCTCCCAAATGCTATGAAAAAAGCATCATGAAACATCAAAGCTTGAAATTTTCAAAGGGAGTGCCCCCAAGGCGCTTCCTACAGAATGGGGTGACCTCCCTCGTCTTGAAATAACGCAAAAGGGAAGCCGGAATATCACTTGCGTGGTTGGGTCTTATTCAAATAGTGATTTTGACTTACCTGAGCCACTGTCTGTTAATGAATGAAGAGGTTGGAAAGACGCCATTAAGTTTTCCTGTACCCTGTTGTAAAAGCACGTGACGACGTAGTCGTGGTCATAAGCGTAAGTTACAGGGTCAATGGTGGAGCCAGCTTCTGCATCAACTGAAATTGCAAATTCGTATTCAAATGTGCTATTGTCGGGAGTTATAGCCGGATCGCCTGGAACACAGGTGCTGACGTCGATATTGGAGTACATTACCAGGCCAGTGTCTTGATCAAATGTCGGCGCACATGCTGCATTAGATACTTTGTTTAAACTCCAAGAACTTTCCTCACTGGAATTTACCCATACATCAAAATCAGGTATGTAGATCGAAAAACTGATTGATGAGGCGTCAGAGCAATTTACATCTTTCAAGGTTGCATGACCTGCGTGACCTATATAATACACGACAAAATTATTTTTAGTTTATGCATTAGCTTATATTTACTCAGACGAAATGAGTGCGTTTTCAATAATTTCAACACAAAAACTCTATCATCTGGTGTGGCAAAACTGAAAAGTTCCCTGCAAAGAATTTGTTCCTCTCTCCTGCATGTTGTTCTCTTTTTGCTATGGACAATATAAATATAATGTGTAACAATCGCCTTGTGGATTACCACCAGTGTGTAATTTTTTGTGTATTTGATTTTCCTTTTTATTGTTTCCAAGGACTTACCATTATCCATCTGTAAGGAGATACAGTATTTCAAACTAGAAACTTGTAAAGGCACTAATAAAATATTCCACTTGATTGACGCCATGCAGAGAATATCAAGTGGCAATTGGACTGGATATTAAGACATACCGTGGACGAAAGCAGCTCCAAACAGGAAAACAACGGCAATGCACAAACAGAATGCCTGCTTCATTTTCTCGCCAGTTCGTTCTTGTTTCTTGACTTTACTCTGTTGCAGAGACAATAACAACCTCTGTTAAGATATAGAAAATTTATAAATGCTTCTTGTATTGTGTATGTTGTTAGTGGTGTGACTAATTTCGATTTTTCACGTAGATATCAAAATAACATTTTGAAAAACAAAGAAAAACCAAAAAAATATGTGAGTTTTGCACTGCTTTTTAAACGGCAATGCTTCATTCTAAAAGATGGTCTGTACTCTGGTTACTTAATAATTTTTTCTCGGCACACAACTGTGCCAGTGTTTACTCGTTGGCACTCTACCGGTAGATATTCCTAGTATATATCTGCTCGTAGATACGGGCTTTCTCTTCTCGTGTTGAACTTGGTATCTCACGAGTTAACGCTCACTCGTGAGATATCAATTTCAACATGAGAAGAGAAATTCCATACCTATAAACATACTAATGACGACTTTTTCCGAAGATTTCCGAACACTTTCCGAACATTTCCGAAGATTCTCTAAAAGTTGTCCGAAGGCCAGACAATCGTTTCCGAAAATTTTCCTGAAATTTCCAAAGATTGCCGAAGATTTCTGAGAAAGAACCGATGATACAGGAACACATCTATAAAGTACTTTTCATGGGATTATGAAACCATAGATGAAACCATAGCAATGGTAATCTTTTCACTTCTGAAAATAACATGTTATTTTCACGTATAAAGATATCATGTTTAGGCGCGAAAGCTCACCTGGTATTTTCCTGGTGTTTATAAAATAAAAATGTTTATCTCCTGGTTTGAATGTGAGGTGGGGTTGCCAAATGGAGTAGATCTGGATCGTTCAAGTGATGTGGGGGTCAATGTGCAGTGTTCTATTTCTTATCTTAAATCACTCAGATTAGAAACTGTGTCAAACTACTTAATTTAGCTCCTAATAAAGGTTTCTAGGCCTTTAAGTCTCATGTATATTAGAGCAAGAGTTTTTACAACGATGCTAGTACTCGTAACACTGGATAGGACATTTCCAAGTTGCTTTTTGCAGTCTGTGCCAAAAACTGCCTTCGAGGCTTATTTTCATGCAAATCAAACACATTTTCATATCAAAGCTTTTGCACCAGGACTCGTTTTGAAACAGAGGTACAAGATAACTCAAAAATGGCCTATTTCTTTTAATCAACTTGATAGTTAAAAACAAACAAAAACAAAGAGAGAGGGATCCTAGAAATGAAAAGGCGGTTAAGCTCAAACTCTCCCTCCTCGATGGTAGGGTTGCGGAATCCTCTTAGATCTCCCAAGTTTCAATGCGTTCATGGAGTTTTTTGCTTTCTTTACTAATAAATAACAAGATATGCATCGATTGGAATAAGTGAATTAGGCTGCATTAGAATATTCCATTCGTGAACGCAGTTCAGTGAACCGGGTCAGCCTGTTAGTAGCTTTAAGTCTGAAGGGTCACGAAAATTAAAATAAAGCCATTTTCGTGGTAGATAAAAATCATTTTGGAGTCAAAACACAATTACATCAAAGGATAAATTTTCTAAGGCAGACAAAACAAAAACGAAGTGAAAACGAATTGTTCATAAGCAAATGTTGCTTAATTTGAATTCATTTCTGCATGTGCCTAGATTTTTTTTGAACTACTTGTTAGTAACTGCCTATTGCAACATTTCATTGGATCAATCCGGAAGTTACATAAAAAACATAAAACTTCACTGTGTGTGATTCTTTTTCTCAGTTCAGCCAGCGCCGGAAACGCCGGAAACATCTTCAAGTTTCTTTCAAGTTGTTATCAGTTACTGGAGATCAAAACTTAAATCTCAACAGCGGTCTCATCTGTGGTCTTTGTAAAATCAGTCTTTTATGGGTCCTTTTCAACGCCTGAATGACAATCACGCAGAATAAAAGCTGAAAACTGTTTCACGTTCCTCCAGGATTCTAAGTTTTGCTCCTCATCTCAGTTACAGTTTAAGATTCGACATTCCAAAGTAAATTTACGAGCAAACAAATGGAATAAGATCAGCGGGAATTACAAAGGAATGCGCTAACTAATGGCTGGACTTTTATGAGCGCATTGCAGCCATAAATAATTGAACTGCAGAATTGCGACTGCGCGCTTTTCGATCCTCTCTCAAAGCTCCACTTGAAGGTGCAGCGAAAAGTTGGTTTCCGACATTAAGCGATGTTATTAGTAATGATCTTACACACCTAGAAACAGCTTTTAAAGAGCGATTTGCCTCAGGTCCTCATGCGGATTGGATTCTTTTGCAGCAACTAAGTGCGCGTAAACAAAGGTCTAAGGACCACTTGGTTGTTATGTTGCAAGTATACTGAATAAGCTTAAGTCTGCTTAGATGTCGAGCCATTAGGCCTAGAGTGACGTCAATTTGCTATTACAACCCCCAAATTGTTGATTTGACGTGCGCTGTACAGTTTCTGTACTGAAATTTATTGAAAGGTTACCGAACTGAAAAGTCGTAGCTACATGCATATCAATAAAATCTTGTGTGTGCCCGGCGCGTACTTAGAAGGTAAATTAGGTTGATGTTAATTCTTAAACAGCGCAACACGAAACAAACCGTGCCAGATTTGTTTTCTTACGGCTCACGCAAGAACATTTCCTAACCAAAAACGGCAGCGCATGAATTGTCTTCCAAAAGAGTTTGCCGGTTCACCACTTGTTGCTGAACAAAATGGGCATGTTAAGAATCTCTATCTGAAATGTGTTTTTTTTTTTGTTTTTGCTCTTTCAACTCATTTAAGGAAAAAACCTTAACACTTACCAGTGTTGAAACTCAGACTTCTGCTTGGGAGACTTCGCCAAACTGCCGGTTACTGAAAATCAAAGAAAAAGAGAAAATTACAAGCTGAAAAAACTTTGATTCACGGGTTTAACATAGGCAGTTATTTACCTTTCGGAGGTTCTTGTTTAATTGACCTGGACAAGCCCGAGTGGTTGTGGTAAGTATTTTGTCACAAACAATGGAAACTGAAGCCTGTGAACTTTCCAGTGTTGATGAAAGATCTATTTACAGCTATAAATAGATTCATTTCTTATCAATGGAATGTTCCTATCAGTGTTGTTTACACGAAAAGGATAAGAAAACAAAGCTGTCACAGGTCACTGAAGACTGTAGGATGCTAGTCCCTCCAGGTAGAGTTGCAGTTACATTCCGCTGAAATCACGAGAATCTGCTTGATTAGGCTTGTTAGAGGAAAAAAAATATCGTTTTCCGTACTGGCTTGTGGCAAACCGGCCTGATGTTATCAGATGATTTTTCTTGCTATTACAAAACATTTCTACTAAAATTGACACGCCACACCGAAAATTAGGAGCGGAGTAAATTATTTTATCATCTCGGTTAAAACTTCCATTGTGTTGTTGAGGAAATCAATAGCAGAGAAAATTGCATTTAGAAATTTGGATTTTATTTGCATGGAAAAGCAAATTAAAGAATGCTATTTACAACCATCTAGTTTAAAAATGACGTCTGACAACAGCTTCACTGTGTTGTTTGCTGCGTTGACATTCCGTTACCATGTAGACATGACGGAAATTCCTGTGTACTTTAGCTTGCACTTCAATCTCACATTATGATTCAAGTAACTTTACGAATAAAATCAGTAAAACTAAAAGATTTTATAATCATTCCACTGAATGCGACAATAGCTTTGTGGGCACAGCAAGCGATGCAACATGGTGTCAGTGAAATTTTATTTTCTTTAAGGTCATTCCTCACATTTGCACTGCGCATCCTTTCTGCGCATAATTTATGGCGTCATTTAGAGCGCTCTCGTGCACGCGCATACTGAAAACATGGCAAATTTGCCTTGATATTGAGCTCTGTCAGTTGAAAAATGGCTATAGCTCACCAACGAACACGGGCACCCCAACTTTTTTTTCCAGTAATTGTAATCAACTTATCATAAAGTTTGCTTGAGGAAAGACTAATCTGATTTCTATTGCTGAAAATTGAATAAATAACGAAAATAGGAGATAACCTGTGGTCTTTTCCGAGTCTATTTTGCGTATGGTAATCATGCCAAGAAATTTGGTTGAAATTTTAGTCAAGAATTCAGCTTTTTCAGGCTAAATCAAACTTAAAAAGTTTATTTGTGTCCGACACAATGTATTGACTGCAGTTTAATGCGTGTCCTCATGAGTCTCAGTTACAAAAAATTAATATTATTACTGGGAATGCGTTCTTGTAATGCCAAGATGGGGCATTTTCAATGCCTCAGTGCTCCTTAATGAGTATGGGCACCCCTCTTTTTTATTTCAAAATTGAAGTTCTCATATGATAAATATTCAGTGGGCACAGTTTGAACGAAAATGTATTGTCAGTTTTATTTCAGAGGAATTACCTTAAATTTGCAACCTTAGGGTATTTGATTCTTTTCTAGAATCTTCGTGGAGTTGTTGTGTTTTGGTAAAGGTTTTACAGTCAACACCAGAACAACGAAACAGTTGAAATATTTCAGTTCTCTTTCAGCGATATTGATTCCAACGTATCAGGAAGCTTCAAATGAATTGAAAGTTTCTATTTTGATAAGGATTTTTAGAGTTCAGTTTTAAGGAACACTTTTCTATAATGCCAGACTCAGTGTCTTGTTTACCTCCTCTCCAGGATATTTGCAACCCCCGGATGAAAGGTGACGCCCTTGACAACCATTATTTGCACTGTTCATTCCGCAAAAACTAAACAAGAAAATATTTCAAGAAAAAATTGTTCTTGTAAAATTATAGATCTATTTCTACTTTCATTGGGTAATAAGGGTCATTTTTTGTCAGGCCAAAAGTCGATATATGCAACACACAGAGGGAAAGTTGATTGGCTTGCCATGTGTCCCAATCTCTCCCTGTTTATTTATTAACGGAATGTTTGGAAATTTTTCCCAGAGTGGCAAAAAAGAAACAGGTCGAGAACTGTTCAAGCTGATGTTTAAGTAATCACTGAATGATTAGCCCTTTCGTTGCGTTATTAATGCCATGGCACAAGGGAAAGTTTGTTTTGGACTGCAATAGTTTATCAGGGAGCTTTTGACATCCTAAACACTTGAACTGACATGACAGTCTGCCATTAAGGCAAACGAAGAGAAAAATAAGAAGCTGATACAGTCTGAAAAGAAAAAAAAATTGCAAACAAATTACAATAACTCACCACAACAACAGTATTTTAGCAGTTACCAAAAATCTATTGAGCAGTTGATAAGATTTTTGAAAAAGCGCTCTAAACCAAAAGTTGTGCTAAATTTATTATGAAAGCGATGTTGAGAAAAAGTCTCGTTCTCGAGATCAAGAAAACACGAACCAACAAAACTTTCATGGCCTCGAAATATCACTTCATTCAGGGGCGGATCTAGGGGGAGGGTGCAAGGGGTGCGCATTCCCCCCCCCCCCCCCCCATGAGATGAAGCCTTTTTCCTCGTATTCGCTTTTAAAATTTGTTTACCTCACCAGTCAGTGACGTCATTTCTTGGAGGTGCATCCTCCCCTAAGAAAAGTCCTGGATCCGCCCATGTCAGTAGTGTCCTCTTTCAGTCTATCTAGTTTCATTAAACAAAAAGCTTGGTTTGAAATGTTTTCGCGATTTGTTTTCGAAATCAAACATACAGATATTTTCATTCTTGCAAATTTAACTTGCAATAAATCGTAATTTCAGAAATTGGCTTCAGCTTTTTTACAACAGAACTCACGCTTAAGCGATTATCAATTTTTTGGCATATAGTTTTCATGGAAATATCAATTGCCTTGAAAATTATATTTAACCTTGATGCACTTATAATCATTAATTAGACCAACTGATATTTAAATCCGAGTTGAATAAAGTTCATTTTCTCAGCGTAAGAACTTTCTACGTATGCGCTCATTTCTTATGCACCAAGCTCACTAATTTTAATCTCTGTGTCATTTTCCTGTCATGGAAATCGAAATATACTTGGGATTTTCACTGATCAGTTCAAAGAGATATCTGCTTTTAATTAGAGGTTCCATTTATTCGTTTTCAAATAGTCATTTTGGAACAGCAACACTCTCTCTTTCTAATGTGTACAACCCGAACACACGACTCAAAGTTTAAACTTTCATATCTGATTTGAGTTTCAGGCAAAACGCTAGTTCAAATTAAGGTAGCTCACAGGCACATTATATGTCAAGTTCAGAGCCATTTCTAAATTTGTTGGTCAGAAACGCCAATCAAAGAGAAATCTAATCAATAAAAAAAATACAAAAATAAACAAAAAAATAATCAATAAAAAGTCCACTTTCTTTTTTCAGTAAAAATTTCAACCAATGACCAGTTATTATTCTCAAAGTTTGTTTGTTATTACTATGATATTTTCGGCTACGTTTTTGCAGTTTTGAGGAATGAAGTGGATATGCAAAGTATTTTCAAGCAAGCGAATTCGCACTCTCGTTTTCTTTGAAGGGAAAAATGACAGCATGATGGAATACAACTTTGCACTATTTTAATTCTATGATCATAGAATGGGGAGCGGACAAAATTTCCAACACTTTTTCTTATAATGGAAATATTTACAGATAATACCAAGTCGCCTCATCGTCTGTTTATGCCGAACAGCAAGGCATCAGTGCACAAATCATATCGGCGGTTAGCGAAGTCATTTTCATCAGAGACAAGGCCTTGCAATCGTAAAAAATGAGCCGCCATCAATGCAAGCTGATAACGCAACGTGACGACCTTGTACTGATGAACTAATAACTACACAACATCATAACGCATTCGATGAGAAAAGATATTAGCAACTATGAGAAATGGTCATATAATTGGAAATTACAGTAATATAACAGGATTCTCAATTTAGTGAATGAAGAATGTTTTATATGCTACTATATTTTCAACAGGCCCAGATTGTTCAGTTGAAAGGTGAATAACGCTATCCACCGAGTAAGTTAAAAGCTGATGGATAGCGTGATTTGTTTTGTCAACACTTCTCCACTGGATAGTGATTTATCCGATGGAAAGTATTATCGATTTCACACTTTGCGGAACAACCACGCTCAACATAATGTCGTTCAAATTAGGGAGATGAAATATTTCAATTTTTGATAAACAACGGCCGCTATTGTTGTTCGATTTCGATTGCTTTTGTTTTCGGGGCCGTGACACTATTATAAAGTTAATCAAAAGAGTTCTATGCTCAGTTGACAGAGACCCTCAAGGAGGTATGCGCGCGTAATTCTTGTAATGCGAATTTTCAAACGTTTCTCAGTGGCCAGCTAATTCTGAGGTCATTGTTTCATGTTAAGTCAGTGTTATTTCAAGTAACTGTGGTCGCCTTTTGTTTTGTTTTCTCTGTTCCGTTCCCTAATCTCGCCTTATTGTGAAATGAATACTAATGAAAACTGCAGATTAAGACACATTATAAGAAGGCCTGTGTATCTTTAGGATACAATACCGTACTTAGACCAAAGTATTTATTATGTCTGTTCGTTCTCGGGGTGTTGAGAAAAATGGTTCATTAATTTTCTCAGGCCACTGCCACCTTTCATTTGCCATGAGTCACGGGAAAAATTCTGCCCTGAGATGTTGGATGATGTACAGGTTCTTCAGCAATGCATTAACATGTTGAAGTTTATTTCACTATCCTGAAGAAAGAAATATGGATGTCTCGTAAAAAGCGTCTTTTTCTGTTACAGAGGAAATTTGCATATTTTGACTCGCCTCCGGCAGAAACAATTTCGAGACAGTGACAGAGACAGCTTTATGCAACTTAACAAAAGCCGGATTAGTATTTCACTGAAGGTTTTGACATCAAAGGCGGTAATTGCACAGCATAGCATGAACGCAGAACGCCGAATGTCGGTCAGTGGTATATCATGTGAAACATGCGCTTTCGGGATCAACAAGCGGACTCCCAAAACAGCTGGAAATCAAGCCTTGGTTCGGTTGCTCTGCTCTAAAAATGGCGGCCATTCCCAGCATTAATATATCGGACAGATACGTCCTGTACTACCCAGTTAATTCGCTTTACTGTAGTCTCTTGTGGTGTATAATAACAGTTGCCATTCTTTCTTCTTTTCAGCAGCGATGAACCGCATACAAACGATGACTGTCACTGGATACTCACTGGTAAACCCTTCATCTTTCCGAAATCACAAAAGTCTTTCAAGTCTGATGAAATATGAGAGCTCTTGTTCGCTCCTTGCTTTATTTAACAAATGTTTCTATTGGTCTGCTCTTACCAGTGTGTTCACCATTAGTATCCAGTGACAGTCATCATTTATATACGCCATCCCTGAATAAAAGAAAGAAAGAATAGCAACTGTTATTTTACACCACAAGAGACTTCAGTAAAGCGAAGTGGCTGGGTAGTACAGGACTTACCTGTCCGATATATTAATGCGGGGAATGGCCGCCATATTTACAGCAGAGCGAAAGCTCATGTTTAACATGATATACCGCTGACCGACATTCGAGGTTCTGCGTCCTACCTCTGTAATACTTCAGTCGCAAATAGCCCTCTAGCTCTCAGTAGTCAAGGCAGTGGTACTGGATTCAGTTGCCATTAAAAGGTAAATGGAAACTTACGACTTTTTTTTCTCCTGGTGTTACTTCTGTTGCAAAATTTATCGAAGGAACTTATCAGAACGACGACTATGGTTACTTTGTGCAGACCACCATTGTTTACTTTTGGATTTTCGCAAGTCTTGAAAATTGGTTAACTTCAACGACGTTTTTCCTCCAAGCTTGATCTGCAGTGCATACAAGTATCAAAAGAGGCTAAACGTCAACAGATGAGCCTGAACAGCAGAAGAGGTAGTAGTACCGAGCGAAAGGGTTATGCAAATGAGCTTTGACAGGGTGGCATTGTTAAAAAGGTGTGATCATTTGCTCTAAGATTAAGCTTTAAAGAAACTGAAAAATAATAAATTGCTTTTTTATATGTGCCAAACCCTTTTCATTGAAAAAAAAATAAAGGAAAACTATTTTTGGTCCTGAAGTCGAGTGGACCGCTTTTAGCGGGACTGCCAGTTAATATGACGTGAAGTTCATGCCATTGTTACCGATCATCGCCTCCGGTTTTCCACGTCTGACGACCATTCTGGAAAATGCATTAAGAAAGCTGGCTGTATCCAGTGAATAAGCTTTTTCTAGAGAAACTACATTTGTGCGTGCTCGCACAGGTAAACAGGCACAGATTACCTTTCTATGTAGCTTAATGACAAAGGGGCCAGCAAAATCGACTCCACAATGAGCAAATCACTGCGATGATGTGCCAAGTCTGGCTTCAGGTAGAGGTACCATGATTTGTTTACTTCTGTGTCTTCTTCCAACTTTGCAGAAATTACACTCGATTTCGTTTCCATCGCTTAATTTATTTTCTCCCCATTGACAATCTAGTACATCTGTCGTAATTCAGCAAGCGTAAAGTTCACTCCAAGGTTATGATGACCTTGATTATGGATGTGGGCGATGACAAGTTTTGAGATGTGACGTTTCTTCCAATCGGTGTTATGACAAGGTGTTTGGCATCGTAAGGTAGATTGGGCATTTCTAGTCACCACAGATATTCCGATATTCCGGCTTTAAGTATTGACTTGATTAAATTTGTTTTGAGTGTTAAGGGGCTGTAGCAGGGCGAGTCGTTTACCAAATAGAGTGTCTTCTTTTGTTTTCTTTTTCTTGGTTATTACAAAAGGTTCCAGGCTTAGATGGCTTTGAAGTGCTAGGGTTAAGTCAATACGAAAGCATAAACGTACTTTGGCATATTTTGTACTATTACACTCCAATTTTTTCCATTTGGAGTTACAGAACTAGTAAACTATAGTTAATACACTTTGGTTTTATTGTTAGAGTGATTTCATTATAATAATAATAATAATAATAATAATAATAATAATAATAATAATAATAATAATAATAATAATTGTAAGCCATATTGTAAGTGGGTGCCCGAAACTGGCACAGAAAGAATACAAAAAGAGGCATGACAATGTAGCTAGGGCAGCTCACTGGGACCTGTCAGAAAAATATGGGTTTGAGCGAAGTGAGAGGTGGTATGACCATGTCCCGGACAGTGTACTTGAAAATGAGGATTACGAGATGCTGTGGGACTTTAGTGTACGGTCAGACCATGAGATTGAGGCTAGGAGACCGGATTTATTAATCATTGACAAAAGTGAGAAGAACTACCAAATCATAGACGTGGCAATCCCGGAAGATTGAAGAGTGAGAGCAAAAGCAGATGAGAAAGTAGAAAAAATATCAAGACCTTGCGAGAGAAGTCCAAAGGATGTGGAGAGTAAGAAGAAAGGTCATACCAGGAGCCATAATCAGGCACGGAGACCATAAGCGCGCGCCATTTCTGGTATTTGGGTTGGCCCCATGATATGGGACAATTTTTCTATTTTTAGAACAAATTGAGCCATCGCCTGCGGCACACGCGCGTACATTGCTGCGAGGATTTTCGCGGATGTCGCGCAGAGGAAATGGCGTCCGACTGTTCCCGAAATCGTTTATGCTTTTAGCCCACAACTCAACACTTTTATGGCTGTTGGAATTTTGCTAAAGTATTTTCGCCGTAAGTTGCTCCAGTTTGAGTGAAAAGAGTGCCGAATTTAGGTATGTCCCGCTTTATATCGCTGACCAAGTTGAGTTCCGCTGCTCCTTTTACAAGAACTTTACATTACTCCAATCTAAATTTCACATATGAAGAAGATTAACAGCTTTTCCATAACACAGAAAAAAAACTAGTTGGATATGTTTCGAGGTAGCAGCGTTTAGGCCCAATAAGTGACAATAGGTTGATGTCTGTAGATGCTGCTTAGTTTTGTTTGTGTAAAAATCCAATAAATTGTCTGTTGTCGATGAATAAGAGCGCCCGCCGATGCGTGTTTTGTGCAGTGTTTTGTACAAATTGGACTTCGCACTTTGGTGTGAAAACGTACATCGAACTCAAACAGTATCTTTAGTTTTTGAGTATGTTTAAGGTTGATTAATGTTTGAGAACATCTTTAAAGCTTAGCTGAAAATATGTGAATACAGCAGAAATAATCAGAAATATTACAATGAGGCTTAATATTTTAATCAACTCGAAAAAAGATTTCGATTGTGTCAAAACTCCTTGTCTATTTTATATTCGCAGCGTAAAGTTACACTATGTGAAAGAAACACACATGATGTTAGTAGCCTTTTGGCGAACGTTGGTGAAATTTGTTGTAGTATCTCAGCACAAAAGACAACGAAACAAATCTTTTTCACGATTTTTTGACAATCTGAAAACACCGACTCGGTCTTGAAAAGGCTGGTTTTCACTGGCTAGCGACATAGTCATAGTCGGAGTCGTAATCAGGAGCGTAGAGCGATACGATCTAGTGAAAATCAAACTGACGGAGTCGGAAGCAGAACACTGATTCTGCTTATGACTCCGTCGCTTTAGATCAAGTGAAAACTGCATTGTCGGAGTCGCAAGCAGAAGTTGAAGAATAAACCAATGGCAATGTTCGACTCCGGGCCTTGCGATTGGCTGCTTCTTCCGCTTCTGCTTCCGATTCCGACAACCTAGTTTTCACTGGATCTTAAGGTGAACGGAGTCGTAAAAGGAATCGGAAGAAATGGAAATGTTCTGATCCTTCCGACTCCGATTCCGTCGAGCTTATAGACCCTTTGCATAAATGGCGCTTAAATTTAAATAACAATACTTGGTACATCCTTAGCCTCACGTTCATGTTTCAAGACAAAGGAAATTTCACATGTATGTGAGGCTAAGGATGTACCAAGTATTGTTATTCAAATTTAGACGCCATTTATGCAAAGGGTCTATTACTCCGCTTACGACTCCGATTTTTGATTTTCACTAGGTCATAAGGTCTCTTACGACTCCGTCACTAGTGACAGCCAGCCTTTTAAAGATTGCACGCACTGCATTACGCAACTGAACTACCCGTACGCGTAGCCAAACGAGCAGGAACAACAAGAAACTATCAAAATCAGGTTTTGGTTATGATTAAGCATTGTTTGGCAAACTCACAAATTAACTCGTTATGGGATTAAACAGTTTTCTTACAGAGCTTTTCTCTACAGAACAAACACAAAAGTTTACGCGCATAACTAGCCGGCGAGCAGATTTTATTCATTCACAGCGCGAAATTAAAGAAATTCTCCACTCTGAAAAACACACCTTTGCCATTCTGAATCAGAGCATAAAAGTACATAGAAGAGCCCTGCTGGGGCCGCTTCTTCGTCTTCTCTGCCTTAATCCCTGCCATCGCTGTAAAAAAATCGGCAAGAGAATCTCTCAACTCTCACCATTTCATCACACAACGAGACAAAATCCACGCGAGAGCCCAAGACACGTGCGTGGATCAGCGCAGATACAGTAAAAAACCTCCATACAAGAAAATGTGGATTAAGAACACCCAGGCTGAAATTTGGTAAAAAAGGAGCCTTTATTTAAGAACACATGCACTGGAAAAATTGAAAATTTACAGGCACATGTAAATCCAATTTCCAAAGTGTAAATCTAGATTTACATGTTTTGTAAATTACAATTTACATGTTGCACGAGATCTACATGTTGAAGTGGATCATGTAAGTGTACTGTAAATATTAGTTTACAGGGTCGTCCTCTTTTAGTACAAAATGAAGAGCATGTAAATAACATGTAAATTTTTTCAAGTAGATTTACAGTATCTCAGTCATGTAAATGGCTTGAAAATATCCTGTAAATAACATGTAAATAGTTACAATCCTGTAAATTGAAATTACATGAAACTTGTATGTTTCAGCGGATCATGTAAATTTACTGTAAATAGTAATTTACAGTAATTTCTGGTTCCAAGAACTCTGTAAATAATTTGCACTAGACTTGCTCAGTCGTGAATTCCTATGAATCATGTAAATTGTTAACTGTAAAATGAGATTTACAGGGTCATCTTCTGGTGAGCGATAATTGTGGAAGCAAGATGTAAATAAGATGTATTATAATAACAATGTTAATTTCCCAAAGCGAGATGAACCTTCTATAATATACCATGCACGCGAGAAAGGTAGAACCTCTCAGCAACTCAAACTCGAAGCATTTTGTTTTAATTTCTTCTCTCCTTTACAGCTTAAGTTGTGGACCCGAACAATGTTCTTATTTATTATAAGCCGGTGCGATTTCAGCTTCAATGATATGAAAACGGGATGTTATTACCTTTGGAATAGACTGGATGTGAGAGGAGCTACAATAGCTGTCATGGAAAACGTCTCGGGTTGTGGAAAATTACTTTATCCGAAATTCAAAAATTGAAAGGGGTTTGACTGCAGGGAAGTGTGCCTTTAATCCCGGGCTTTTCAATGGAGATTAACGCCGATCAAGGAGTTTCGTAGTCTCCTCGGAGCCGTTTTTAGTCTCGGCGCAATCGCTTACGCGTGTTTTGAACTGGGATCGAGTTTATCCGCCATATTACATACGTGCATATGACTCTGTAGAAAATTATCCACTGTATATTGTATGGCAACGGCCTAAGTAAAGTAAATGGTGAAATAATGGAAAACGATAGTGACAATTGTAAGCTGAACCATCATTACAGAGTTCAAAGGAGAAGAGACCTAGTTCAAAGGTGAGCTTAGTAAGAAAAATCAGTTCTTCGAACAAACAACTAGCTCGATTGTTGCATGTGTGGTCGCCTGGAACTAGTTTCACGACTGAACTTTCGTGTGCAGAAGCCTCAGAGAAGCCAGGTGCTGTGTCATTTGTCTCTTTATTAAAATTTCTTTGGCTATTGTTTGTTAACTGCTTTCAAATTGGGGATCATTATTGTAGTTCTATTCCCATGTTGCGAATTAACTTCGCCCAGCTGGGTTCCTTATGATCAGTAAATTAAAGTGAAAGCCAGTGATTTCTATGTGTGAAGGCCTTAGGTTATCCCCCTTTTTTTCGTTTAGCGTCTACTGCGTTTCCTGATTCTGGGTCGGTCGGTTGGATTGAGAAAACAATAGGTAGGAGGCCCAGTATCTCTGCACTTGTCTCGCACTTGCCTGATGTCCTGTTGATGTCACAAGGGCTCAAGAATCAGACGCTGCCAGCGACAGTGTGGGCTCACCTAAACTCGGTAACCACGCCGCTATGATCATGCACAGCGGGAGAGTTTTGGCGCCGAAATACGCATTTTCTTTCCACGCCGTTGAGTGCAATACAGGCTACATTTTCTTACCTCGCGGATAGCTAGCATGTCTCGAGCGGAAAATTTTCCCACTCCTGTTACTTCTGAGGTGAGTTAAGTTGTTTTATTCGCCTTTTCTGATGTAAAATTTTGTAACCGGGTCTTCTTTCACAACGGACACTGAAGACACCACATTGCCAAACAGTCACTCCAAGCCGTATTTTACCGTAGCGGTTTATTATGCCGATTATTTTGTAGGGGGATAAAAAGTTTTAATTTAACCGGAATTCAGGCCAATAGAGTTGAATACAAAATAGTTTTTTTCAAGATCGAAAGGGGTTAAACTCCTCCCATCCATCAAAAGTCGAGCGACCTTTTAAATTGATAAAACGTTGTTGTTGTGGGTACTCATTTAACAAATAAAGAAGCCTAAGCCGTGTATTACACTGTGATAAAACACGACGGGCATTTCAGAACACGAGGGAAATGTCAAAAACACGAGCGCAGGCGAGTGTTCTCTACATTTCTCGAGCGGTCAGTACAAAATGCAGACTGCAGACCTGGTACAAAATGTAGACTAGGTACAAAATGCAGACTGCAGACCGGGTACAAAATGCAGACTGAGTTTAAAATGCAGACGGACAAGAATAACTGCTTTTTTGCGTCAGAAACGAGATACAGTGTAACATTCGATTTCGTAAGTTACCTATTGTCACGCAATAACCTTACAATGTCATCTTCCATAAATAACACTTTAACTCCCTCTCTTTTTTTCAGAAATGTTATTTAACCGCATGGTTCGGTACTGATTTATTTCTAGTTGAGGAAAGATCAAAAGATATAACGCATGTGAAACTTTTCCCAAGTTTAGTGGCGAAAATTTCGGACACTTGCGTTTGTAAATGTCAATAGTTTATTTATTGTTTTAATACATGCAAGATTCACGACACTCGTCAGTTGCATGCTGCGTAATTCTGCGTTTTGTCTAAACTAATTCTGAAGCTGTCCCAAGTATTTCAAATTATGTTTTCCACTTAAACTGTTTGCTTGTCACAAAATGGTGAATTTCAATGATTTGATGGGTTTACCAAACAGATTTTCACCCAGAAATTTGAATTACCCGGCTTCCAAATCGAATACTAGATAAACTGAAAAGTTGATGCTTCCTCTCGAGGCATTCAATCGAAGATCCATTTAAAATCCAAGTGCTAACCACCAAATAATTTTCCAAAAATACAGCTTTCGAAGCAAAAAGCATCTGCAGCTGGGATTTCGTGTGCTTTGTACCTGGTCTGCAGTCTTCAGTCTGCATTTTGTACTGACCGATTTCTCAAGTGTTCCCAAATGACTGGAGTGTTTTATCACGGCTTAGA
>JAHPZR010007366.1:55000-57997 GCA_019787425.1 Platygyra sinensis | reverse complement strand
GGTCCTCAATGACAGCCCTGTTGGGTATTTTCTTCTAAAAAATTTCAGACCCAGAAAATATTACATTACAGAAGTGCCAAAAGCCTGATGACAACCTTGGCCAAGATTCTCTCATACAGACCTCCTGCTCAGTTAGTAAGAGCTAAGACAAAGAAAAAATCTGAGTGCCTGACATGAATTGAACCATGACCTCCCGAACACCAGGCGTGTGCTCTAGGAGGAGTGTGTTATTAAACACGAACTGTAGATCTATCCAATCATTCTTACAATAATATGTTTAGATGTTGGGTTATTTTGAGCCAGAAAATCAGAAAAGCAGACCTCTTTACAGAAACATGTTGGATGTGTTTGAGACTTCTTAGAACTTGCAGCTCTTTCTGAAATGGAGGTAAAGGAAATCCGCTGCCATTTGACACCTTCTGGCAGATACAAACCTTACGTGAAATTCCAAAATGCATGAAGACATTGAAAGCTAGCCTGCGAGCAGACTCATGTTAGATCACAAACGAACGCGGTGTAGCCTCTTCACCAGATTCCTTCCTGCCAGATCGCTTTGCTCTTCACCGTTGGCGCGTGTGACTCAAGGTGAGCCTGCTCACAGGCTATTTGAAAGCCTTGGTCTATATATTTCTCATGAATAAAGGGAGTAAGTTTTTAAAGAAACTGTGGGTCGGTGGGGAGTGTTACAAGCTAATCTGGTTTTATCAACTGGGTTGCTTCGTGAATTGGCCACAATAAAGAGATTCCAAAGCTGATACATCGAGCGTTAACCCTTCGTGGGAGCGAATCTCCGACGAAGGGCTAACGCTTGAAACGTCAGCTTTTGAATCTTTTTATGGCAGCCAATTCACATTATCAATCCAGTTGATAAAACCAACTTATCTATGTATTTCTCAGCAAGCTTTCTGATGCCCTCGTTCAAGAGTTGCTTTTAGGATTTGACTGAAAATAATTCACTATCCACAGACCAATATTAACTTGCTCTCTTTTACAGGTTCTTATGCAAATTGTATCTGAGTTATTGAGCAAGCTTAAATGCCATTTATCATCATCTTCATCATGGAAATACTGTCCCAGTCCTGTGTGCAGGAAAAGTTTTCCAGGTCGATGATGGAAAGAGCGCTAGGCAGAAGCATTTCTGAGGATGAGTACATCCGCTTGGACAAGAACAAGGGGATCAAGATGGCGAATGTGTTAAAATACCCTTTCTTCAAACGTGCCATCGATAAGGTAACAATTGAATGCTATTTTTAACGGGCTGATTATTTATCTATTTATATATATGCATCTATCTGCAGGACCGCTTTCTTGAGGCCCGTTCAAATGCTTTCCCTTTTGCTCATGGATGTTACGTAACATCCATGAGTATAGTGGGCAATCGGATGGCACTCGATCACTCACTCACTCACTCACTCACTCACTCACTCACTCACTCACTCACTCACTCACTCACTCACTCACTCACTCACTCACTCACTCACTCACTCACTCACTCACCTCACTCACTCACTCACTCACTCACTCACTCACTCACTCACTCACTCACTCACTCACTCACTCACTCACTCACTCACTCACTCACTCACTCACTCACGTCACTCACTCACTCACTCACTCACTCACTCACTCACTCACTCACTCACTCACTCACTCACTCACTCACTCACTCACTCACTCACTCACTCACTCGATTCTGATTAATTTATTCATTAAAACCGGATTAAAACGTTTCTTCTATCCCTCCCCTGCTTAGTATGGTTCTTGTCCTCGGCACTTCGTGGTGTAGGTTAAGCAGGTTTAGCGGGGTACTAGAAAGGCGAATTTTTTGTCCGACAACATGGAGTTCATACATATGGTGGTTAACGCGGCACGAAGATGGTTTTTGGTTGAATTCGTGGAGTTGTAAAATTGAAATTTGTCAAGCTAAGCAGCAGTAGATACACTTGGCCTTGTTTTAAGAAAGTGTTGCAAAGTTAGGCATAGCGTGACAAAGCCTTACAGTTACAAACAATTTCAGAATTAAGAAGCTTGGTTGCATATTACAGTCGGAAATATAACCTATGTATAAGCCTTTGTTGTTAACGTAGCCATGTAAATATTTCTACTACTTGTTGCTTGGAATATAGAAAACTAGTTCTTGATATCCGTTTTAAAACATGTGGGAATATTAGTTCCTCACTCACTTTCGGAGGGGAACAGGGGTAGACTGATGCATTAGAGGGTGTAAAATATCAAGTCTTAATCAAAGCGGAGCGCGCCCGGGAGAAATTCCGGTGAATAGAAGGGTTGTTGTATTTTGCACGAACTATCTTTTAAATCCCACCAAACAACCTACTATACCCCATTACAATTTAAATTGATTTCCCTCGATAAAGCTTCAAATATATTCATCGTACAGTACATTAGGTAGCATTACGCCACTTCTGTTGAATTAAATTTGATAAGATGTTCTAAGGAATACCATAATTTAAAAGCAATAAGCGCAGAGGCATGAATTGAACTTTAGCGTAAATAATGCTGGTACGATATTTGTTTTGAAATACAATGTCTTGTGGCAAATGATTTCATGGCTAATGTTGTAGCTCAGCGTTTGTTGAAACTTTAGACAAGATATAGTTATTTTCGTAACCTCGCCAAAGTAATATTATATCGTGTTTGGAGATATCTTTTTAGCGTGAGTATTTCTGTGGTATGCTCTAATGTGGAGAGAATGGCATGTTTTTGGCAAGATAACGCATCACGTTTTAACCCGAGACAGTATGTTATTGTATTTAGCGCGAATTTCCGCTAAAAAGCAATAAGTATTGTTAGATCTTTTTCATAGGAGTAATATGCAAGTGGAGTTCTTTTTTATTTATTTGGTGAAATAAGGTAATAGGTGAAACAGAGATGTTTGGGAAGAACGCATGTGTTGTTGTGTTGTTTAACGATAACCAGATGTCGATGTAATTGTATGGGGGATAACAAGTTGTTAAATGAATTTGTCATCATATGTCA
>JAHPZR010007366.1:0-50000 GCA_019787425.1 Platygyra sinensis | reverse complement strand
GGGATACGATTAAGAATACTAAATGCTAATAGCTGCTGTGTGATTGTTAAGGTGGCTGACACCAGTTTTCAGCTCTCTTCTGCTAATATACTTTGCTGGATCAATAGTACTTCCACATTTACTGTTTGTTACCAGAGTATGACAATTTTCTTGACATATTGCATTACCAATAAATTAGTTGTTTTTTCCTGGAGCTTTTGATTGGGGGTGTTTGTAACCGCTTTTACTGTTGCTATGGTGACCTGTCATGTCGGGAAAAAATTCTCAACTCGTTAATCAGTGATTGAGTATTCCTTTGAAACCATTATTAAGGTAACAACGTATAAAAGGCTTTTGGTAATGATCCTTCAAAGTAGAAATGCTTTAAACTGTTGTCAGCGTACTAGAGATCTTTTGTAAGGGGCGGGGGGGGACCAGTGCAGTTTAATCGTGAGTCCTCCCTCTGGTGACTAACTGGAGTCAGATGTTTTCTGTTAAGGTGATGTTAGTTCGAGTGTTAGACGTCCATGTGGTACGTTAGAACAGTTTTAAATTTGTTTTTTAATTACAAACGTGAATTACTTTCAATACTGTATTGAACTTGGTATAATAACAACCTAGGTGACATCTCCCTCATTTGAAGGCACGAGAGAGGTCGCATAGAAATCAACCGTGGTAGTAACTTGAAACAGTTAATATTTAGAGGAAACAGCGTGCTTCGTGCTCAGGCCAATAAAAGGAATGGTATTCTCGTTTCATCCAATGGTCAATCCTTACTTCGTTCGAAGCGTGTTTTCTCGCGCCTATGACGTCATTAATCTGTAGCATGCTGTGGTAAAGTGTTTGGCCCAACTGACTGAAACGCAAACGAAACGCTCATATGAGATTTCTGGGACGATCTGGGGAGGTTACTCCACTCCTTCCGCTCTAGTCGGTTAGAACAAAATCCAGCTTCTTCTAATTTGCAAGTTACAAGATACAAGTTTGTTTGATTTCAATGTTGCTATAATACAGCTTACTATAAGTGACGCTTCTGAGAATTAACATAAGAAGTTCATAGGCTTCATAAATTAGATTTTACATCTGTCACAGTTTTTGACGCCATTTTGATTCAAACATGGCATGAACCACCATTTGTCGTAAATTCCATCGCTCTTTCATCCCGACAACTGATGATGTAACATTGCCCGCGATGTTGAAGTCCTAGAATGTGATTGTACTTCTACAAAGCTTTTTCTGATTAGGATTCGCGCCACAAAAAAATAGTAGTGAAAACATCGCCAGCTTGGCAAAATAGTGTCTGATCTAAACTGTGACAAGTTGTTTTGGTAATTTTTCACTTTTTATACTCTAGCAATATTGGTTGTGGCTTTATTAAAATGCCTAATTGACTGGTCCTAGTTTGAAACTTCATCTAGCCTTTTAGATCGACATAAGTATGTGTTCAAACAACCCACTCAGCTGTTAGCTTGTTGATTGAATCAGTATCATTACTTAATGATTTGTTAACCAATTGTGATACAGCGGTGATCATTGACACTAGCTGAGGTCTGCGTAAGATGACTTTAAAAATGTAGCCTTGCAGTAAGAAAACTGCTGTTTATTAAAACTTTTCATTGGTATAAATTAAACGTTTATCTTGAAATGGTATTGTGGTTTATCATCCGTTACTGAGTGACACAAACAAATTCTCAGAAAAATATGAGTAAGATGAATTCGGCAACTGTTTAAAGCACCTTAGCAAACAAAGTTCCATTAAGCCAGGCGGTAATCAGTTTAAACCCGGCGTAAGCCCTCCTCCGGTTATAGGTCGATTATAGCCCCCCCCCCCCGATAACCCCCCCCCCCCGCCCTTTCCAATTTAAAATGTAAATAACTTCGATTTGCTGACAGTTATCCCCCTTCAAAAGCTTCGTTTATAAACCCCCCCCCCTCTACCTAGTTGTTTTATGAAAATCACTGTATTTTGACCACACAGCCGTAGCTCATTTCAACACAAACAGGGTTCTTATCATTGCAGCATTTTTAATTTCCCTCCGGCATATAAGCCGCCAATCTGTTCACTAAGGCGACAGACCCAAAACCCGGTGACACAAGCCGGTAACCGGACAGCATATCTCCCATTGAACCACACAAACATACCTCAAGATTGCGCAACCATAGATACGCGTTTATTTGCCACTGGATAACCGAACTCTTGAGGGACAACAATATGATTCGAGTTTGTTTGCTTGGCCGAAATAGTATGCCATACAAACGAATTATCAGCATATTCCTCTAAAAATCCACATGGATGCAAAGAGGCGACAACACAAATAAAATGCCTATACGAACATGACAGGTCTAAAAGCACTGGGAGCAACCCCCCTAAACACTCCGCACTTTTACTTTGTTCAAAAAATAAAACAACAGTTTTGGTTCAGTCCGCCAACCCCCGGCCCGGCTAGCCTGCTTTTGTTCGGTTGGACTTGTGTCTAGGAACCCCAGGGGGGTGTGCATTATGGTGCAAGTCCCCCCTCGTTCAATTGTTTAAAGGGGGTGTTACATCGACAACAGGACGGCGGATCTTTACGACCCCGTTCCCGACCCCCGTACCCCCCGCGAGTGCCACTCCGGTTCCCCTCCTCATGGCGCACCCCCCCCCCTATATTTTGTTTGCCCCATGATCCCACCACCACACCAAATGTCCTATGCCGGTCGCGGAAGTGCACCTCCGAGCCAGTTCGAGTCACCCCGGTTATGCACTCCCACGGGCCCTCTTTGTCCCTCCCCCCCCCCCGCCCCCCCCCCATTTTTCTTTTTTTTCTTTTTCGCCCCGAGATTTAAGCCATCCCCCCCCTCCCCCCTCCCCCTCCCCGCAGAAGGAAATTTCACATCCGGTATCGAAAATCTCGCAACTTTGGCCCCCTCCGTGGTCATCAACTGGCGACACTTGCCCCCCCCCCCCCCCCCCCCCATTCCTCCCCCCCCTGTTGTAAACGCTCACAACGAAACTGCACCACCCACCAATTCGGTCGTGAAACTCGTGCTCCCCCCCCTCCTACCGGTAGACTGTGAACTACCGCCCCGGTAGCGCCCCATTGCGTAATCGTTTGCCGATCTTTGAACCAAACGCTGTATTTTCTTACCATTTGAAATGTAACACCTATAAATCCCCCCCCCCAACCAAGCCCCCATATTAATTATTGGACCCAGTCATCTAGCCGTAAACGCTGATACGAAATCAAAACCCAGGTCATCCCAGTTTGTGGAAACTGCGCGCTTTCGGTGCGAGTTTTCTCATGCTCAACACCCCCCCCCCCCCCTTAGTTGTGATTTCATGACGCGGACTTTCAATGCGAGCCGACCCCCCCCCTCCGTTAAATTTTTTCTAAACACATAATTTATGCCCCACTCCCCCCCCCCCCCCCGCCCCCCCCCCCCCCTACGAACCTCACCATTTCCCCCTGCCTCCCCCCCCAAAACCGCCCCCCCCCCCCCCCCTAATCTCTCACTATGTTTACATCCTGCATCGCTTTATCCCAGAATTTTCTTTTAGTCCCAGAAATCCCCCCCCCAGTAAAATGTGGGCATCCCATTCTATGTAACTCAACCTAAAAATGTAACCCCGCAGTATAGTCAATCCAGTCGTGAAATATGCCGATTCCCACTCCACAAGCGGACACACCATCCCCACATTAGTAGCCCACTTAAAAGGAAGCCCTTACACACCCACACGGGGGGTTTGTCTAGTCTCGCGCCCGAACGCAGAGCTACGGTCCCCCAATAAAACACCCCCACAGTTCGAGGGCATGCTAATTTTACAAACTTCAGGGCACGGGGATGTATTCCCACCAAGCCCCGGATTGCAGCTACACACCTAGGCCGCTAGCGCGGCGAATTTTTTCCCGATTTTCGGTTTTGTAATTATTTTGGGGTGCAGTGTTCTGTTTAATGATTTGCACCTCCAGGCTTTGAGCGGTAGTTAATCTCAGACTACGCCAAACCATTAGAGGTGAACCCAAAACATTTTTGCCTTAAACAAGAAAAGCCAAAAGTGCATCAGTTAACATTTAACCACTGAGGGTTAACGTTCCCAACCCGGCTTTCGAACAACACCGGCCCCAGGTGTGTAAAGAAACTCTGACCTCATTATTGTTGCTGCTACTCAAGGGGGGGGGATCGAGGTATTAGTTTTAAAGTTCTACCGAATGCAATTGTGAAGGTAATTCCACCTGAAGAAATAAAACTGACAAAGATTCTGCCGTTCAAACTTTGACCCACTGAAATATCCCCCTATCCATATGAGACCTTCAATATTGCAATCAAACAACAACAACACCCAAAGGGGGGTGCCACACTCATTAAGGAAGCACTGGGGCATTGAAAATGACCCATTTTGGCATTATTTAACGCTTGATAATACGACACGAACGCATTCCCAGTAATAATTGTAAATTTTTTTGTGAACCGAGACCCTCATGAGAACACGCATTAAAACTGGACCGTCAATGCATTGTATCGGACACAAATAAAACTTTTTTTACAAGTCTTGAATTTAGGCAGAAAGCGCCCCCCCGCTATTCCCTCAGATTAAAATTGTCTCAACCACCAATTTCTTGACATGGGCTACCATTTCGATGGTGCAAAATAGTGAACACAGACCACAGTTGTACTTGCTATTTCCACGCTATTTATTCCATCCCCCGCTTAACAGCACATAGCAAATCAGATCAGTCTTTCCTCAAGGCAAAGCTTATGAATAAGTTGATTCACAATGGACTGGAAAAAAAATTGGGGTTGGACCAGCATGCTCGTTCGCGTGAGCATAGCGCATTTTTCAATCTCGAAAGAGCTCAATATCAAGGCAAATCCGCCATTGTTTTCAGTGTCCCACGTAGCACGAGAGCCATAAATTATGCGCTAGAAAGGAGCGCAGCTGAAAATTGTAAAGACCTATAAATTTTATACAATCTTATTCATACTTTCGAATGATCTCAAAGTTTTTTGTTTTGGTTCGCTTCTTCTGAGGGACCAACTTAGAATGGGTATTAACAATAAGTCTAGATAGCGGATGCTTATACGTCCTTTATTATTACTAATGGTATTATTGTAGATCTGAAAGATACTAACTGACAGTGACAATTTCACACCGTTACATCCTGGCACCTGTCTTCTTTTTCATCTACCCTGCAAAATCTCGTCAAGAAGAGGCGATTGACAGCTTGTCCGAAGGACACCTTTTCTCACCGGATTGCCAGTCGCGTGACTGATCTCAAAATGGGCCCGGAACTCACCGTGATCTTTACAGAATGATCCAGTGCTACGTCACTCTCAAAGATGTTGCCCCCTTGGGTCAATCCACATCACTGATTCGCACAGGTATCCATAACATTCTCTTGTACAACCAAAACGCAAGGAATCGGCGAGCAAACCTGCTTGGTTCCCCAGCTTCGGCCTCACTTCACACAGCTTCAGCGAGGACGTCCCCCGAGGGTGACGCGGCCCCCCGAACACATCAGACCCCTCCCCTGCTGTGCTGCGATAGAACACCTTGGTCATCGGCTGAAAATCGCCCAGATCTGATATTTCGCTGAGTTGAAGGACTACCGAACCTATTAATTTTTCAGGCAGCCAAACGTCGCCAACTTGCTCTATTTTAGGTAGAAATCCATGACTCATTAAAAGGCCGTGGGACTCTAATTATCCTGGCTTGATCAAGATGTCCGATTGATGAAAATGCCCTCGTAGGACAGCACGCCTCCTGTGCAACCTCACCCAACACAAACGATTGATTTCCAAGCGGGGATTCTTTGCAGTGGCTCCTCAAGACGGTCATATTGAGACAATGAATTGGAATATCTCTTGAATGCTTTTCATCTTCTAAAACGTTAATCTTTTACTTTCTTTCCCCCATCCCTCTACTGAATACCGTCGAGTTCTGTCACCTCACTTCCCTTTTTCCTCCATATTTTCCCATCCCTTCTCTAAACCTTCCTCTCTTGTGTCCCTTTTTTTGATGAGTACATTGTCATGAAGGCTTTGCAATCGTTTGCGCCGCTCACATTGTACCTTGGACTTTGCATTTTCACTATTGCGTAGCACAATGATCCAAGTTAATTTCCTCGATGCATTTTTTAGCTAATTTTAGTACTTGTTCCTATTTTGTGATTTTCCGACCATTAATTCATCCACGATGCACTGATAAGGTTGTTGCAACATGGCGCTTGTTTTCGAAATGTTTACCACGTCGTGGTCCGCGTTAAGCGCAAAATAATGTGGAACGTGCGTAGTGCACGATTTAGGGGTCACTTCAGGTCACTGAATCGTTCACTGTTAATTGATTCTAAATATACTATACCTACAGTATCATTTGTCCTGAGGACGTCATACGGATCATGGTTCTTGTTACTCGAAGTCTAGCAAGTATTTGAAGTTTATTTTCACAAAAGCGATGCTCGTGAAATCGAATTTCACTGAAAGTCGTCGTGCAATAAAAAGACGCATCTGTTCTGCTACTAGCTGTTAACAGTCAAACTACAGTCAAAACGCCTGAAGCGTTCCGCCTAAACAATGATTAATGCGTTCATTAATCCAAAACTGTTTCGATTCTCGGCTTCAAATTTCGAAAACTCAACTGAATATTGTAATCATCCAACCGTAGCGTCCATTCGAATATCGAATGTTGATTGGACCAATAACAAAGTGTTCCAAATACGGAAAATGTTTTCAGGGTAGCCATCGGAATGATTTTCCACTACTAGCACACTGACTTGCACAGCACATTTCTCCAGGACATTGATCGACTCTGTCCAAAGGACTTACCAGACTACGAAACGGAATGTTGCCGGCAGCAGTTCCCCAATCTCTGCCTGAATTTCTTTCTAACCTGTGTACAGCCGCCCCTTCCCTCTGAGGGAAGGGGCGGCTGTACAGAGGCTATTTCCTTTCCTGACATCTGAACACGTCCTTCCAAGAACGCTTCTAGTTTTTCTACCAGGCCAACTCAGTTTTCTGCCCATACGTGAAACTCAACGACACACCATAGCCCATGCAGAAACGTGAGAGCCACTGGGGCGGGTTTCTTATATCGATTAGATTGAAAAAACTAAACATCTCAGCTGAAATGTTCATGAATGAAAAGCTACCCAACCAAGTTTAAGAGTTTTCCAGCGAAATTGTCCAAATGGGAGCTATGCAAAAGTGCAAAAATTCCATACAAATCCTTATTTTTTTTGACCTGTCTACCCACAACCACTCACACACTCTCCTATTTTTGGGTGACATTTGAAGAGCTACACATTTTGCCATTTTCTCCTCCTCCAAATACTTCTATTCGTGGTAAAGTCTCTCAAATTTAGTTGATCTCTTCATTTGAAACCCTAGTTTTTCAAATAAAACGGAAAAAACAACCATACTCTTTCCCAGTCCTCTCAACGTCTTTCTGCAATGGCCTAGCGCCTATGGTGGACCGAAAGAACTCAAAAATGGCGCCTTCATTCCAGGACTCCTCCACCGCGTGACCAACTGTCGTTTTGATATTTGAATGGAACGCTACGGTTGGATGATTACAATATTCAGTTTGGATATAATGGAACACGCATTAATCATTGTTTAGAGGCGGAACGCTTCAGGCGTTTTGACTGTAAGTGAAGCGTACCCCTCAAGATCGCATTAATGAACTGATTATTTGAAACTTGAAACCGCTAGTCGTTTCAAGAATGCAATAATGAATTAATTATTCGAAATTGAACTCGGAAAATCAATTCATTGTTGCGACTAGTAAGTTTCAAACCTACTAGTCTTTCAAACCTACTAGTCTTTTCTAGAATGCAATAGTGAATTGGATCGAACGAGCGAGTTCAATATTCGAATAATGAATTCATTATTGCATTCTTGAGTTTCAAATAATTAGTTCATTAATGCAATCTTGAGGGGTACGCTTCACTTAGTTTGACTGTAAATTTTCTCATAGATTAAAATGTACCTTTGAATTGAAAGAGATAATAAACACTGCCCTCCAATAAGCACTGCATTTGAGGCCCGAAAACTGATTTCATAAGGGCGGCGGTACTTGATTATTCGAGGGGTAGTCAAACTGAAGTAAATATTTACAATGGGTAAGGTCATGAAGCAGTTTTGTCTGGGATAAAGCTCTGAAATTAGTAGAATTTAGTTCTACAATAGAGTTAGCCAACGTATCACCTCAGATGTCGCGTAATACTAGGTGCAAGTCGTAGCTATGTAAATTTTGAACCTGTACTAACGGCCACCTCTCTACAGTGGCCAATTTTTTGTACCATACATTTTCGCTTATTTGGACCATAGTTAGTAGAGGGGATGTTTAACGGAACTAAAGACCACAAAAGCGTGTCCAAGCCGCCAAACAACTTCTTCACAACGACCGACGAACGGGTTATGACGGTATACGAGACCCCAATTTTTGACTGGGCGTACAGTAATGGAAGTTCTCGAAACCTGTTCTCGAAACCTGCATTTTTTGACGGCTTACAGCTGGGCTTACTTCAATCGATCTATCGGCTTCAATCGTGACACTTTGTCACCTTGCGCCCTGAAACACGTGATGTGGCAACGCGTGTTTCGGGACGAAAGTGAGTTCAAAGTACGGAATTTGGTGAAATGAACGGGTCATTTTATTTTGCAATTTATGTGCGTTGGCTCCTTGGCTGGCGTTACATATCTTCTCTGCGCATTCTGATGAGTCCCAAGAAGGACGAAACAGCTGTCCACTGTTGCGACCCTGCTTTATCGGTTCTTGTCATGTTGGTGTCTCGAAACGTTTTGCACATAGTATCACTGTAGTAACAGCTTTGCAGTCTATTGTTTGTCTTTACATTTTTTGGCTGATCAGATCTCTTGTAGATCCTACGTTGGTATACCATGAGCCCACCCGGCGAGTAGAGTCTCCTTCGATCTTCCTAGACAAACGTTGGGCAACGTATATCCTATGTGGCCCCTTGCAGTTTCAAGCTGTGTTTTTCCCAGCCAGAGCTTCGACTGCCCGGGGAGGGGGTACCCCCTTATAAGGGCTTAATGGGGACATGCGGCCAGCCAGGGTATGTTTTTAACAGGGTATTATCATTTTTTGTCTTAACCAGGGTATCGATTTATCAATTTTTGTCTTAAATGGGGATATCTTTTCTGGACGATAAACAGCAAAATTTTTACAAGCTCTTGAAAATTAATATTGACTTCTGTTGACTTTGGCATTGATACGAGGCATATTAAATTTCCATTGATTACACAACAAGAAAGCCACACAATTTGTAACCGCAACTTTTAATCTATGTCTTAAACTGAGGGTATCAAAAATCGGAATTCTGTCTTAAACAGGCTAGGAAAATCAGCGATATTTGTCTCAAACAGGGTCAGGGTATGAGGGGCCGGGCCGCACCTCCCCATCCAGGGATATATCGAGTACCCCCCCCCCCCCCGGTTTGACTGTAGCTTTTAGTGAGGTTATGCCGCCTGTTTAGTGGATACTGACTCCGTCTCCCGTCAAGGAATATGCACTCTTTTTCATAAGAATATTGCTTTTCCGACCGAGGCTGAATATTCGTATTTTTTTTAGTGATTTTTTAGGGGTGAAATAATCTTGTGAATATTCTTAGATTATATAGCGCATGTATTCGGGTGTCTGGATGCCGGATGGTGTTAAACTAATTCTCGAGCCAGGCTGCAGGCATTTAGGCCTGTTTATATGACGCACGTAACTTCTCAGTGCATCACTGTTATTTTGAAACATCAAAGAACTGACCGGTACACGAAAAACGTGATCCCGCGTGAGTTGCTGGTTCCCGTGACGGTTTCCGTGCAATTTCGTGACGTCATCCGTTCCCGTCACGCGGAAGACACTGGTAACGAAAGAGAATCGAAACATGGCGACGGGAGCTTACCCGACTACGCTCACAGTTTTGAGAAATTGTTAACTTATTTTGGTTCCAAAATCTTAATTAATATGGTATCTATGGTATCAGCTTCATTTTAAACCATACTTTTTCTCGTTTGGTTGAATTTGGGAGCAAGGAAAATGTCTGTGACGGCTACAGAACACTGAAATGAAGACCGCATTTGAGGCCGCTCTGACACTGACAACAACCTGGCAAATTATTCTCAAGGTAAGAAAAAACAAAACTGCTGTGTACTGAATAATTTTTCCACTGTGTTATCCTGTTGCTATTACCTAAGAAAGTGCTAGCATTGAACGTGGTTGAATGATATTTTGTTGCGCTTTTATAATTTATACAGCGGGAAATTCAACTTCTTCTATACATCTCGCACGTGCCCGTTGTTGTTTTGAGCTAACAGTATCCGAGACTGACCTTTGTTTCAGCTTAAATAGGTCACAAACCGAAATTCCAGCCTAGTAGAAATCACCTCAAACAATACTTAGGGTGCGAAAAGATGCTAAAAAACAAAAGGTGCAAAAATTCTCTTTTTTTAATTAAGCACAAACACGGAACATTTCTAGCAAGTTTGCATAATTTTGCACATGGTAGCTCTGAACTTTTCGTTAATTGTTATAAAACTTTCTATTCCTTTATGAAGTTCAAAGTTAGTGCGAACATGAGCTAATTTATACAGTAAGTCCTGTGTCCAGAGCTCTCAAGTTGACTTGTTGGCAAAGAGTGAGATCTGCAAATGGGGCATGTGCAGCTGTTGTGGCAATAGTGAACAATAGCTCCCATATTCGGCTGTCGGTAACCTGTCGGCCAACTGTCGGCCAACAGGTTACCGACACATTACCGACAGTCGGCCGACACTGTTAAGTAGAGCACAAATCGACTGAAAAAGAGTAAAAATAAATAGAGTCAAAAACTTTTCCGGTTGAAAAAAGTAAATAGAAATCTGTCGATCGTACCGGATCCAGTAACATTCCTACCTATCTCCTTGATCCTCTTTGAACTGTAAAATAGGCTTTTTTACTCCATCTCCTGACTGCACATACCAAAATGTAGTGGTAAATTTAGTACCCATTTCTCATATCTTTGTTTTTACACAAAATAGGCTTTGGATTTAACCATTTTGGGGCAACAAATACGCAAAGCTAAAAGTAATTTTCCAATCGCCCTATAATGCATTGCAAAACTATAGTTAACAGTACTTCATGTATGTCTGAACTAGAAAAACTTTTCAAAATGGCGGATAAATGAATACGAACCAATTTGGGCAAGTATCGTTAGTCAACGCTAAAACAGTGGACAAAAGCCATACTAGTATCGAAAGTGCTGAGCAAGGTATCGTTATGAAATGACTTAAACTCTTTTTATGTAGTTTAGAAGCAAAAGACAAGTAAATGTTTACGATCATTTTTGTTTGCCCCACCGACAGGTTACCGACACATTACCGACAGGTTGCCAACAGGTCACCGACTGTCGGCCGACAGTCGGCCAACACTTTGGCCTCAAACATAACGCAAACTGTTGGCCGTCTGTCGGCCGACTGTTGGCCGACTGTTGGCCGTCTGTCGGCCGACTGTTGGCCGACTGTCGGCCAACTGTTGGCCAACAGTCGGCCGACAGTTGGCCAACAGTCGGCCGTCTGTCGCCGCTGTCGGCCGACTGTCGGCCGACAGTCGGCCGACAGTATATTTTGGGAACTATTCTTCACTATTACCGCTGTTGTTTGTGACACTGCAGGCGTCACCCCACTAGGGGACCCTGGGGGTATGCTCCTCCAGGAAATTTTGAAAAATGTCTTGATTTTTCTGTGTCTTTAAGTTTGCGAACTTTTTGAAATTGCGAAAATCGTGAATTTAAGAACCCACAAAAATTAAGGAGAATAAGGTAGCAGCTGGCATGCAGGTGGAATGTTAAACATTTTCTTCGTTTAGAGGTTTCCAATCTGGATCCAGCTTTTTTTGAGGTTTTTCAAGAAGACGACTCTGCTATAAATATAAACATTAGGGTAGATATCGGCTAATATACTAATCAAGTTCACAACAGTTTGCTTGAATTTGTTAATGGTCATGATTTATTGACTTCAATTCGGAGCAAACAAAAAGGAAAGTTATTGTGTCAAGATGTGGCTTTTAGCTCCTTTTTTAACCCGGTAAGATTTCATATCTGAAAACAGGCTCTTGCAATAATGGTTTCAAAGAGATCTCACTAGAAAATGTTTCAAACTAATGAAGCATTTGCTTTTCTTGCAGTAATCGGTTTTGTTATGAGTTCATCGCTACATCAGGATATATTTGTGCTGTTGTAGTAGACGTGTCAATATTGCTGATCAATTCTGTGTTCTGAGAATTACTAGAATTACTTCTGGAAAACAATGCCTTTGACCTAGATCTTGCCTTTCCAATGATGATCTGCTCACTGTTGTTGAGGAGTTTTTTGTTGCATGGCTTCATTCCAGCGTGACAGTCATAGGAAGTGTTCATTTGGTTAGATCTTTGCAGCCAGGCTGCTACCCTGTTTAAATCTTCATCACCTTTTTCAATGAAATTGTTATATAGTTTGGCTGCATTCCGAATTAAGTGGCCACATTTTGGTCTGCAGACCCATTCCAATAAGTTTTGGTTTCGTGATAAAGGAAGCCCATTTGACCCATAACCCTCTGCGAAAAATACATGTAAGTCCCACACTTTCTTGTCTAATCCAAAAAGCAAAAATAAATTTTCAAAGGACACTCTTGCTCTGTCAGATGTAAAACCTGCTCTCCAAAATCTACAGTCGTTATTGTGGCTCAAGCCTTTGTGATAAATTCCCATGTGCCAGGGGGGGTGGAAGCCCTTCCCATAATGCATTGCGAATGAACTATATTATCAACCGTCGATTGTCACGTGACCTGTTAGTTGTCAGTGGCGTTCATGGCGTCAAGTCCACTGTCTCTTGAAAGTTTGTCGTTGAAATAATTCGCTTTAGGCCGTGTCTTGCGCTGTAAAGTACAGGAGATCTTTTTCCAAATCCGTAAGTTGATTACTAATACATTACCTGTCGAAGTGATAGAGTTTTCTTTGTTGTTGTGAGACGGCAAGCTTTTCATTGACTCGCAGTGAATCGGACTTGTGTTGTTTCGCCTTTGTTCCCGCTAGAATTTTGTCGCGAAATTCCAGTTGCCAACTTTCCTTTTTGTCGGTTCGCCAACGGATTGGTTTAGTTCGCCAATTAATTTCTCAGTTTGTTTACATCTCATAAAATAGAGTAGGATCTTCGAAATCGTCAAGTGGTAAAAACAGGCTAAAAACGAATTGGTGATCTTAGTCTAACTCACGAGTGCAAGTTTATAATCTTGTGAGCCTTTCGTATTTGGTTACGTTTAAGCTTATGTTAAATCAAGCTTAGGTCTAAATGATCTCATTAAAATATTTTTAACGCAGCATATGTCAGAGATTGGTTTCTTGAAACATTTTTCGTGAGTATCGGACCAGTGCGTGTGTGGGTTTTCTTTTAAGAGGCTGGTACTTTTCATGAAAATAACAATTCAGTTGCCATTAAATATTTCTTGCTGGCTCTGTAGTACGATAATATTTGCCGTTATTGTGCAAATGTAAGGCTATTTGTAACCATTTAATTTATACAAACACGCTATAAATTATCAAACTGCACAGTATATTGTCTTTCACAATTATTTCACTGTGCATAAACAATATTTAGAGGAGCATTCTTCATCCAAATATGTTAAAGATCGATAATTATAGGATAATTTTACCGGGCTGGAAGATTGTCAGCTGGCTTGTGGAGAAGTTGCCTAATGGTAGTTTGATTCTTTGTTGCCAAAAAAGACCATTTTGCCATCATCTGAACTACTGGATCTTAATGTTTGTAGAAATGACAACAAAAGTTTCATGGCTGAAGCCTCTGATAATATCCTTTGGTCTGTTTAATTGAAAAGTTATAATAGTCATTAATTTTGTATGGATGATAATATTTTTGTTTCAAAGAGTGCTGTGGATTTTTGTCATCTAAGATTAGTTGAATGAAAGTTCTTTATGTTGCCCATTTGGTTCAGGTTTCAAGTGTTTGAACAATCATGACATTGAATACTCCAGACATTGCATTTTCTAATTTGAGGTCAAATATTTGAATTTCCCACAGGTTGTTTCAAGAACTCCTCCCTAACTAGCCCTCCACATCCAACTGAAAATATTCTTCTGCCTCACTTAAGGACTTTCTTTGTCAAGACAGTATCTGTATGTCAGTCAACTCTTGATCAAATGGAAAATGCTGAATGCAAATGATTTTGTCATAGCATGTTTCATAGGTTGGTACCTAATATACCTGTAATTCAAAGGTATTTCCCCAGAAAATATCCATTCTCCTACTGTCTGAGGGTGTTTGGTTTGAACCACTGCCATTCCTCTGGATTCCTCTAATAGCACTTTCAACTTTTTTCATTCATGCATTATAATTAATAATGAGTTTTCTGAACAAAGAGAGCTATTTTTGTTATATATACAAAGTAGGTATTTGGGTCATACCTCTGGTGTTTAAAACACACGAGGCTCTGCAATGATCACTTTCATTCAAATATTCAATAATTTATAACATGGGAGCATTGTTCCAGGTATACTGGATGACTTCATTGCAATTATATGTTTTTACAATCCTTCATGTTGTTGGTGGGAGGTGCGATGGCCTCCTCCCTAGTGCACTTGTCCCCAGATCAAGCAGCCTAGGTTCGATCCCTGGCCAGGACATTGTGTTGTGTTCTTTGTCAAGACACTTTACTCTCACAGTGCCTCTCAACCTTGCTACAACTGTATGGACTAGCATCCCATGTAGGGGGCAGTAGAAGTACTCCTGGTCGCTTCATGTTAAAGAAATCAGGAAAAGCTCCGGCCTGATCTGGGCCACTTGGCTCATATGCAGAGTTTACCTTCACCTGGTCAATAGTAGTAATTGACTTTGTTACACTTAGCTGGGTCTGGAAGGTATCACCAGGATCTGGAATTTGACCAAACTATGGTGCAGGATTCCCTAAATTCAACATATCTTGACAGGATTTGATGTCAAATTTAGGCATAGGATGTGGGATGTTCTTTTTTTAATGCATCTCAGGAATTTGGGAATTTATCATGACTCAAAAAATGTTTTTAAATCAATCAGGAAAGTGCTAAGTGGTATCCACTTTACTGAACCCTTCTTTCCTCCATGTTTCAGGGAATTTCAGAGAGACCGATCCATATACTTTGAGGGTGTGAGTTCCATGCTTGCTATGCTGAAACTTAGAGATGTTTAAATAGTCATTTGTTGGGAAGTCAATACTGACTATCAAGCATGTACACTTCAAAGCAACACACCAGTATTATTGTATCAAGTGACTATTATAACTTATAAAAGTCAAATTGCCCTAGAAGGTGACAGAGACCTCAATCAACAGAGCAGTTTGTTTACTTGTTTAAATGTTATACAACAGTTTAAGCCTGATTTCGTATGTGTAACTTATCAGGTACCATGCCGACACAGCTATAGTACTGCATAATAACTGATCCTTTACTATAAATTACACAGAATGCAGAGTAAATACTATTTAGCATCATATCAATGACAGGCTTTAAACATAAGTAATTTTTATTTGAAGGTTACAAAAATTATTTATTTCTCTGTCTTCTAATTGCATCTCTGCGATATTTTACCAACCAAGAAGCTTCCATCGCACTAGCCTGTCTGGCTGGTGGAAGTTGTGAGCAAGTGATTTTCTAATAACTGAGCATCTTGGGAGGTCAGAAAATGAGCTTTTATTTAGGCTTATAGCCTTGAAGTTAATTTCAGCTCATTGACATTTGGGGGATATCAAACATCGGAAAATTCGTTTTTAGTATTTGTTGGCCAACAGCTCCAACTTTATTTCGCCTGTAAGTCATTGTTTACAGGTGCCTTTTCAGGATGACGGCCATCTTGCGGGAGAAGGTGAAATGTCATACCGCAGGGCAAAAATACGAAAAACCGCAATAATGTTTCACTTAATACCATTTAAAATTATATGTGCCATCTCTTTATGGAAATTGCAGTTGGTTCCAGCAAAATTATGCCAAAGCCTAACTTAAAAACTCATGTACAAGCACCAAAGTAAATTTGCGCCCGCCTGATTTCTTCTTCATTTCCTAATTGGCAAAAGGAACCCAGTGAAAATACACTCAACTCGGTGCTTGTTTTTTACGTATCAAACAGTGAAGTTAATTCGAGATCAATCGACTTTAAGATCTTCTATATATTGAAGCAACAATTTATATAATCTATCTACAAATCATGCAAGGTATAAGTTGGCAATCGGTCATAGTTTATATGGCATTTTGCGGGATGACAGCCATTTTGCTGAAGGGCACGATAAAGATAAAAGATTGAAAAAAACATTTACAAACATTAAAATCTTACTTTACATTTTCCTTAAAGCATGAACAGAAGATATAACCAGCCTTGAGGTCACAACAATGAACCAAATCGAAGTAGCAACCAAGTGAAAACCTGCGAATGACCTTGAATTATGACAAGGTTCTGTTTACACCTGTGAAAACTCGCCCGAACTTTGACGCGCTGTATCATGGGAAGGGCTTCCAGCCCCCCCTGGCTGTATGCAAAAAAAATCTCGATCGGTGACCGAAAGTGTAAGTGTAATGTAAGTGTAAGGTGTAAGGTCTAAGACCCCCGGTTTTAGCCAATTGCAAGGACGGAACTACTCGAGCCATTGTAGTTTTAGCCAATCAGCTGGTGCGTTACATCTAGACTTGTTTGGGTAGTTTTTGTTTGATTTGTCAACCCTCCAAGTTGCGACCATTTTAGTCGCCATGGCGACTAGAATTTTGAAGCTGGCGACTAACTTGAAGCGGAAGTCGCCAGCCCGGCGACTAAAATCAACGTGATAAAAATCCGGACCCCTAAAAAAAAATGCTGTGAGCGTTATGAATTCACTTGTTAAATTTAACTTCATTTGCCATTTTATCTACTGAAACTGAGACAAAAATAGAATAAAGTTTCAACCGTTAAATTCCAAGAACCCAACGAGCCATCAGTATGCTAATTTCGTATGCGACGAACTTCGTTCCACTTGAGTGAACATTAGGACGTGATAATTTTACCTGTGAACGTGAGACAATGCACGCAATCAAAAAAAAAGACGAGAAAGTGTAAAAGCTTTGAAATTGATTGGAAATTTGGAAGGCCAACAGTGACTGGATCTACAGTGTATTAATTTTGAGAAATACATCTTGTAACAGCGGAAGTAAAAACACTTCCATCCAAAGTGCAGCACTTGAACTGCTAAGTGATATAGTGCGAACATTTGCCGTATTTAAATTGTGCCATAAACACAAATGACGAACACTGCAATGGAAAGCGGCTTCGTGATTGTAAAGAAATAATCCACTCGTGAGAACAAATTAGAACCTGGATGTGTTTTACGTCTTGTAAAATAACACAGTTTTCATTGATACAAAACAATATTCAAGCTTATTATTTCGCATTCAATTCGCATGCTTTAACGCTTGAATTGTTTGTAATATTACTAAAAACAATTCAAGCGTGCAGTGAACACTTCTGCTGTCGTTAATCCTGCTGAAGTTTTCGATTTTTGTCATTCAAGAACTCGTTCAACATTCGAGTGAAAATAAAAGTTTACTTTACGTTTTGATCAAGAAAGTAATGCCGCCAGTGATGATTTTGATATACGTTGGCCAACACTTTCTATCATCTAGTTGCTGCAGTCTGTATTATATAATCTTTGCCATCTACACTTCTCTTTTGCTCTGTAGATATGAATTAAGATTTACAGTATTTCTGTGTTTTGTGAAGTGATAGTTTCTTTTCCATTAATTTTCTCGCGGGAAAAATGGCGGTAAATTCGCACGTACACACGCTTTTTGGCGCGTAGATTTCACAGCCAGCTTTACCTTAGTATGTTTGTGTAAAGAAACTCCAGTTATTGTCTCTGTTACCAGTGTATTACCGTCTGTTTCTATTGGTACTCATTTTAAGTGAGATGCTTAGTGGAGTTCGAGAGGACCTGTTAAGTCTTCGAACGAAATTGACCGTGGGAGTCGTTAACCTGTCATTGAAAGGGTATGTGGAAGAACTGCAACAGAAATATGAAAGTAAAGTGGAGCAAGGCTGTGGATGTGACTTGAAAGTTTTAAATACAATGAGAGAAGATAACATTGGCTCTGCATTAATTCCAAAGGAAGAATTGGGAGAAGAAATGAAAGCACTGAAGACAACTGCTGATGGAAACTGTCTCTTCAATTCAGCATTGATTTTACTTCGAGGTGATGAGTCTGACAGCCATGTGCTCAGATTGCTAACTGCAGTGGAGCTCTTTCTGAATCCCCAGTACTATGCCAACCACCCGAAATTAACTGAAGCTAAAACATTCTCAAGCTTCTCTGACACCACTTTATTTTCGTTGCTACTAAGTGACAGTGGACAAAAAGAGTTTGAAAAAAAAGGTAGCCGAGCAGATGCTATTCAAGCTGAGGCCATGGCAACTTGCAAATTGGGAAAGTGGGGTACATTTCTTGATGTAATGGCAGTAGCAACTGTGCTGAAGCGACCACTTTTCTCAGTTTATCCCTTATTTGAATCTAATAAAGGGATACGACCACTTTTAAATGGTCTTTTGCAGCCCCGTGTCACAACTGGGAAAGATAGTAGAGCAGTCCATATCTTGTGGTCAAGGGAAGGTTTTGATAATCGACCTGGCATAATTTTCCAGCCCAACCATTTTGTTCCTGTCATTTCTCACCTCTCAAGTACCCAGCCAAGCATGACTGCCAACAAGGACATGCCTTCTGTTAAAATCGAGGCTTCACCTGCATCAGGCAAGCAAAAGGGAATCTCTGAATTCTTCCAGCCTGCTAAACATGCTACGAAGAGGTCTTCTTTTCAAGCTGGTTTAACGTCAGCTAGTGAAACTGACTGCATCCCGAGTTTAAAGGTGCCAAAGGAGTCAGTTGTTACAATAAGAAAATTTCAAGATTCTTGGAAAGTCGAATTCCCATGGGTTATGTACGATGCTGGCTCCAACACTATGTTTTGTGATTTCTGCCGGAAGGCTGGATCAAAAATTGCCGGTAAAACTGATTTTGTTTCTGGTTCAAAAACATTCAAGAAGGAGACACTGAAAAAGCATGGTGAAAGCCACAGTCATTTACGTGCACGTGACTTTGTAATAAATGAGCAACGCCCAGTGACACAAGGACCTCTCTTCAAAGGTTTCAAGAAAGCTGCTGAGAAGGTGGAGGAACAAGCATTTAAAGAAGTGTCAGTAAAAATGAACACTGCCTACTTCATTGCCAAGGAAGAGCTGCCATTCTCAAAGTTTCCTGGTCTACTTCAGCTTCAGCAGAAAAATGGGGTTAAAGTGAGTAATACCTATGCAAATGACACTAAATGTGCAGAAATGGTCTCAACTGTCGCCACTCTAATAAAGGAGAAAAATGCCTTTAAACTACAAAATGAGGCAAGGTACATTTCTGTTATGATCGATGGTGCCACAGATACCTCCAGCACAGAAAATGAAATTGTTTATGCAAGATGTGTAAATAATGGTCGACCAGTTAACCTTCTAGTGGGTCACACACCTGTGGAGCATGCTCATTCAGAAGGTAAGTGCAACGTCATTTGAAGTATTACAATAAAGTTCTAGGTGGGCCATACGTGATGAAAAACAAAGGTATGTATAGAATTAAAAGACAAAGCTTATCATTATAAAATTGAGTTTAAAACCCTTTGAAGGAAAAAAGGTAATAGTTTAATTTCAGTTATTGAACACAGCACTTGAATGTAACACTTTTTCAAAGAACATTTGTATTTCATTGTCAAATACTCCATCTTTGGCAGGTCTTGTGCAGGTTGTTGATGGCTGTTTTAAAGACCTTGGGTTCCAGCACTGGAAGAAAAGCATGATAGGATTTGGTGCAGATGGTGCAGCAGTAAATCTGGGAAAACGACAAGGTGTTTCAGCTATTCTGAAAAGAGAAATCTTTCACTTGATTGATATCCACTGCCTGCCACATCGGCTGGAACTCTCGATGCTTGAAATGCAACGAGAATGTAAATTTGTTCAGAACGTGTACGATATTTTGCACCTAGTGTGGAAAACATACCATTATAGCCCGAAAAGTAGGCGAGAATTAGATGCATTGGGGAAAGAGCTCGGACTGGATGTTCTTAAGCCTAGACCCGTGAAAGGCTCAAGGTGGCTCCCTCATGTCAGTGGAGCTCTGAAAGTTTTCATTAAGCCCCAGAAAGATGGAAACATGTCCCGTGATCCAGCTCAGTATACTGCTGTCCTTACGCACATGGAACACCTTGCGACAACATCAACTAATTCAGATGTGAAAGGGAGAGCCAAATTCATCATTAAAGCCATGAAAACAGTGTCTTTTGTATGCTTTTGTCATTTCCTTGCTGACTTGTTTGAGGTTCTAAGCAAGCTCAGTGTTCAGTTTCAGCGAAATGAGCTCATCCTACCATGTGCTGTATCTCTTTTAGAGGAGACTGTCTCAAACATCACTCTTCTTTGTAAGCGACCAGTTCCGGGAGGAAGACTTCACACTTTCTTGAGTAACTTACAGGCTTGTAATGGTTCTTTCATGTTTCAAGGCATCATCCTGTCAGGAGATACCAGCGGTCTAACTCCTGTTGAGATCACTCACGCAAATGGTGTAGGGGCCCAGATAAAAAGAGCTACAGATCTCTGTTTATCTGGATTGAAACAAAGATTTGATGTCATGCTGCAAACATCTGACATCAAAAAAACTGCACAGGCACCTTGTGGACCAAACCAAGCTATTAAGGACTTTTTGATCTTTAATCCTGATGCATGGCCTTCAAATCAATGTGACCTCATTGATTTTGGGCAACAGCCAATTGAGTGCCTTGTCAAGTGGTTTCAGCCACTGCTTGAGAGAAAGGGTTGTTGCATCCCAGCCATTGCACCCCAGTGGGTATCTTTAAAGATCTTGGTCAGCACGCAGTTTAAAGATAAAAGCTATGAAGATCTATGGGCCATTTTCCTGACAAAGGCACCCTACAAAGAAGATCTAAAGGATGTTCTTCACCTGGTCGAGATTATGTTAGTCCTTCCCATCTCTGCTGCTCATTGTGAAAGAGCCATTTCGGCCCAGAACAGAATCAAAAATGATTCACGCTCTTGTCTGGGTGGTCAAACACTGGAAGAATTGATGAGGATCTCACTGGAGGGTCCTTCTCTCGCACACTTTGACCCTGAACCAGCAGTAAAGGCCTGGTTTCAGGCGTCGAAAAGATCACGAAGGCCCTTTCTTAGATCTTAAACTCCATGTGTCGATCTGTTTGGATCAACTATTAGTTTTACTAGTGATTGTCCCAGCTTTAATTGTTTGAATTGCTCTAGTCTTCTTAAATGACTATCAAACAGTGAACGTATTAATCAAGTCATAGTTTTCTACTGAAGATACCGAAGTAAAAATTTGCTTTTTGGTATTTGCACTGTAACTATAATCTTGCAACTCTGTAGCATCGCATGTGCATTGTGTCTGAGGACATCCGTGTTGACATTTTGAAACCATTATCATTTAGTTGTAAAAGATGCATTAAAAGTAGCTCAGGGATAGTACTTTAATTACTTATTATTGCTTTATATATATTTATTAGTTAATTATTATTAATTAACTAATTAATTTGCATATTTGGCGACTAAAATTTTTTACTGGCGACCAAAAATAACCATTCAGTGGCCAAATGACCACTAAGGAAAAAAGTTAACTTGGAGGGTTGTTTGTTTTTGATGTGGAAGGGTCATTGTGAAGCGCGAGTGTTTTCTTTGCTCTTGTCTTTATTCAACTGTGAACAATTTCCGGTAGTGTCAGAACATACCAAACCAGCGAATCGAATATTGAGGAAAACTGTATGTTAGACAAGAGCAAATCCAGTGTGCAAGATACAAAATCGACACGAAACCGCGTGTTCACCACAGAATTGAACAAGCGTGTTCATGAATCGAAACAGTGTATGTATGCTTTCTCTGTTTACCCATATCGAACTGAAAGTTCTGTCGCGCAGCATTTTAACCACTAGAGCAATTCCGGTGTTCAAATCTAGCATATCGAAGTGAAGGTTCAGTCGGGCAGCATTTCCGAACAGAACTGAGTGTTTATCATTCGAACCACTGGAGCAAATCCAGTGTTCAAAACAAAACACAAATCGAACCTGTTTGCCACAGAATTAAACAAGCATGTTAATCAAACTAGCGTGTTCACTTTCTCTTTGACTTTGCCCGTCGTATTGAACTGAAATGAAGTGAAGTGAATACGTTATTTACCCTCGGATTGTAGAGTAGCTTTATCGCAGCTAATATCTCCGAGCATCTCACAGTATAACAACTAAGGCCAGACCACGAGACCGGGAACTTCATGCCCTACTCTTTACGATAAGCGCGTGGATCCTTTTACTTACCCTGCTAACCATAACATCGAAGATGCAGGAGACGGGGCCTACGGTTTATTATTTGAAAGTTCGACCGAGTGGAGATAGACTGCAAAACCTTCGATCTTTAACTATTATTCAGGGAAACAGTTTTGCGGAAGCTCCGGCGACTTGCCGTCTAGTGGTCTTAGGCTCGCCGGCTACTCAAAAACGACTTCTGAAAAATTTTTATTTGTATCAATGTGAGCCTATCCGTCAATAAAATTAAGCACAAATACTGTGTCTAATTTTCTTCTCAAAAAATATGTAGCGATTAATGCAACTGTTATAGCTGTAAGATAAAAGAAATGTGTTGGGTCGTGAGAATTGTCGCTAAAAACGTGATGGGGCACCGAGCCATGACGGCAGCGCTGAAATATTTGATTTGGATAGCCGGGGTTAGAGGTCACTTTTTCCTCTGAAAATGAAGCGAAAAACCCAGCAATCGCTGCTTAGTGCCTGGGACAAATTTAACAGAAACACAGATAACACAAATGAAGTTAAGTTGTTTTCTTTCGAAAATATAATTGAAATTAGTTCATAAATCTCCAGTGAATGTACGCGTAATTTAATTAGTTCTTTACACACGACTTGCAACCCAGCGCTTGGTTTGCACATGATTTTTGAGCGCAAATAACTGCAATGTATTTGAAAAAAATTAATGAAAGAAGATTTCAGCAAAAGAAACAAACTTTGCAAGATCTTCTAACTTGGCAGCCGTAAGATATCGATGTTTGAGTAAAATTTGAAAGTGAGAAAAAATTGGCGAGCTTGTCGAAGCAGTTCGAATAAATACATGCACTTTTTCAACGCTTTATTTTAAAGCGAAACAATTTCAAAATACGTCAAGTTTAAGTGAATGTATTAATTCTATCACTTTCGAAATCATGAACGAAAAACTGAAACTATCACAAAGGTTCAAAAAGTCGATGATGGTCCGCACGCTCAAAGTATTACAGCACAAATTACACTGAAATGCACCTTCAAAATTTTCTCGGAGAGGCCCCAGGAACCCCCAATAAAAGGTGGGCCCTCTCCTCCACGTGGCCCCGATAAAACCACTGCACGTATTTTTAATAGCATTGTCCGCTGCCTACTCAAAGTTTTTCTCCGGCCCTCTACTTCAAATTTTTGGATGGACCCAGTCAAACTGACTGACAATGCTCCTCGAATCAGCGTACTCTCAATATCCTACTGGATTGCGTGACGAACGAAAGCAGCCTTACCCCCAAGGGGTGTCATGTTACCGGCCGGTAAAAGCATTATTTCTCTCGGTAATGTTTGTATTATGCTGCATTAACAAACCCTTATTACACCACAAATTATTTGCTCGTTGGCACTCTATCGATAGGTATACCTAGTACAATATTATATTCTTTGTGGTATTGTCGCGGATTAACTTTGCTTTGGCATGCAAGTTCCAGGATAAGAAGCTTCCGAAATTGTTTTGATTGAGTCGCGATGTTTTGCCTTTTCTTGGTTCTAATCAGCCAGTTTAATTTCAAAACCCATCGAGGGATTTGCTCTTAACAAGTACGATCTTATCCATTGCTGTATTTATTTTAACTGCAGTTAGGAAATTCTGATTAAATTACAAAATGTTTTGCAAAAGCTTTATCTATGTTATTCTCTTTGGTGTTAATAACAAAACAATAGCATGGGCATTGTCAAAACAATAAGTTTTTCAATGTGAGTTTTTGAACCTCATTTCTTTGCTCTCTGTAGAAATTTTACATTTTGCAACGAGTTCTGTTATTTTACTAATTTCACAGTGATGTCAATTATTTAAAGCTTTAACTCACTTACATAACACTGTACAAAACAGCAAAATAAGTAATTGATAGATCTATGGATTTATATAACTTGGACAAACCATGGCCTGGTTTATTGTTAGCCTCATGAAATTGCCAATTAGTCCTAAATCTCCAACTTCTAAGAGTTCTTTAATTTATGGCCTTGTAATATAATGCCATATCTGCAAAATCACAGGAAGTAATTAAGTAGATAAACAAATGATAATGTCACTGACATGTTAAGGGAAATTAATTTGTGAGCCTCATGGATTATATGGTTTCCAATAACACAAAGTTAAGATGATTTCCGGTCTGTACTGCACATTCTCATGAGTTTGTTTTACTTTATGGTTTTTGTTTTGATTCATGCAATACGTCACATAATGTAACATTTTACAGCTACTTGCCATGAAGTAAATTCAATGTTTCCTTTCCACCCCACTATTGTGGAGGCAAAGCATTATGCCTTCGTCCGTTCTGATATCACCTGACGTAACAACTTTGTAGCTGTAAAAATCACTGAAACAATTAGGAAAGGAATTTGAAATATCTCAAATTTAAGGTAAGCAGTTTGTAATGAACCACATTGATTTGCATTCCATCAATTGAGACTCGCAAACATTGGAGTGCTGAAACTGCGCAGTTTTGAGTGCAAATCATCTTTTACTTGTTCTGGTTCAGATGCCAGTCTGTTTGCTGAGGGATGGTTAAGGGGCCCAGTCACGACATCTTGAGTTATTTTGAACATCGAAAAAATAACCGTTAAATTGGAGGAAACCTAAAAATAACACTTTATAAAGATAGAAAAACATCAAAGAGATAATAATAAACCATAAAGGAACAAGGATGGTTAAGGATGGAGAAGATTAACACAGATTGCAAACAACGAATTTGAAAAGTTTAGCTAAGCTTTTCAAACATGACTGAGCCCCTTTAAGCAAGTAATTTGTACCCCATACCGTGATTCCCGTGGTCTAAATTCAACTTGTTTATTTCAAACTTCATTGGTAGAATAAGAGCACTTCAGAATATTGCTAGAAAACTACAATGTGGGCTTTCATTGCACTTGTACTGTAACAGATTTCATCCTCATGTGTTCTTTTCTGACCCATTTCAATAAAAAAAATATTGTTGTTACCTGGTGTAGAAGACACAGTTGATGTAAAACAATAGCAAACAAGAGAACAAAAGAATGACCGATACAATGAAAACAATAGGTTTGTGAGACGGTGTTGCACTGTGACGTGTTCTGTTGAGGAATCTAAGTTGCTTCCTATAGATTATCTCAACAAGATACTGTACCCATTCTTCTGCTGATATTTAAGGTGTTTTATGGCTTGGAACCACAACCAATGCTGTCACCTTTCATTAAGAAAGTTAGTACTAGGTCAACACTCTTACCAAACCAGATGGTCATCAAGAGTGTTACAGTCTTTCACATAAAACCGTGAACACCAGAGAAAATTTCTGGAACGTGTACTATTACGCAACCAATCAAAAGCGAGATGAAACCGCGAAAGGTAGCTGCCAAACCGTAGGATGGATTAGTCACGACTTGATTCGAAACAACGAGCTGGCTTTTTCTCCCAATGAACTGGCTTCTCTTCCACGACTAACCTTCAAAAACCAGACACACTGTCTAGCCTTGTCTGATCCTATCTACTCGATTCAACTTTGCTTTCCCGCAATATGTCACTAAAAATATCATTCACATCTATTCTTTCAACATCCTAAAGTGACTACATCGTGAGACAAATGATAATATTCTATTATTGCTATTACGAAAAGAACAATTTCAGTATTTGAAAACAGTAAAATTGACGATTTGTCGTGGAAGAAAAAGCCAGCCCGTTGTTTCGAATCAAGTCGTGACTAACCCATGCTACGATTTGGCGGTTATCTTTTGCAGTTTCATCTTGCGATTTATTGGTCACGAAACAATAAACATTCCAGAAATTTTCTCTGGTGTTCACGGTTTTACAGGAAAGACTGTAAATCAGAAGCTGGTATACATTCTCTCCAGTACAGAGGACCTCATGTATAGAACTTTATAAATACTCAAGTTAAGCTTTCTGGAGTCAGCTTAAATTCTTTTAAAGATTCATATCCTAATTTTTTTTTTTAAAGGAAGCTATTATGATAAAGAATATGGACACCCAAGGGTTTTAAATGACAAAGTAATTCCTCTTGATGAAGAAATACCTAAGTAAAAGAAATGAGAAATAGTTTCAAAGAAAACATTTTGAAAAGTAATCAAAATCAGACTAAAAAATTTTATCTTTAAAATTTTATTCTATTTACTTTACAGCACTTTTGAGCCACTTTGGGGTGTGTTAAGGGTTGCAACTGAGAAGCTTGCAAGTGCCCATATGCAAGTTGTGGGGAAATTTCAAGACCTTATCAAGGAACTGAAGGAATATGGTGATAAACAGAAAGAAAGACACAAACAAGTACGTTGATTGAAATTTCTCCTTGTGGTCAGTAAATTTGAGCTTACACTGCAACTACTTAATACTTGATTCTTACCTCAAGTGAGTACAAAGGATGGGAACTTTTTTAGGAAGCGTTCAACAATATTCCTACATCCAGACAGGTGCAAATAAAGCAGTACACCCTTTAAATGTGTTTAGGACTTATAATGTGTTTATTCTAAAATAGTCAGTAAAAAGAAAGAAATAATAAAAGTACTAAAATTACAAAGGGCAAAACATAACGTGGAATCATGCAAACCAATGATGAGTGGGCAGTTGGTTATCATGTTGGCCAAGAGCCCTAACCACTAAGACATTCCCTAGGAAGAATGGTGTTGTACAATACTCTTATACCTAGGTGGTGTCTATTAATTAAGTTAATCCCACCCATATTTCTTACACATGAATTGATCTAGTCATTGTAATTGTGTTTGCTGAACTCATGACTGGTTTGTCCAGAGTTGCCATCCATGAGGACGGTATTCTATCTGGGGAAATAATGACTACCCTTGATGCCTGCTGAATATATCCCCAAGGTTTAGCTTATATACAGGTAAGTCAGTTGGTTAACATCGTTTCTGTCTATTGTTACAGGCTAAGGAAGAGTTTGGTAGCACAGCTGATATTGTACAGACCATACAAACAATGACAGCTAACCTTGTCAAGGTATTATTACTTGTTTATATTTAAAGTGTGTCAAATGTATGTCTAAATTTTGTCTAACACAGTAACATCCTTGTTATAGCTACCCTGTATGTTACCTGCCTAGTTAAAATCTGTATTCTTGGCCTGCTTATTTGTCTACATAGAGGCACTATGTAGGACAAGATTATATAATTATGATCTTGATCAAAGATCTTGCACACCTTATATTTAAATTAAAACATGTTATTATTGTCCTAAGGAGATTTTAAGATTTGCTGCCTACGCACTACGTGTAAGTGTGTTATTTGTTGTGTTTGCACAGCACTTCAGTACCTAAATGTGTACCTAGGTCTACATGGTACACACTTCCATACCAAGTCAGGTGTGCCCTGAGAAATATAACTGAGATTTGTATTTTTCTTTGTTTGAAGTCAAAGGAGACTTACTATGCCAGATGTCAAGAGCTTGATAAATTCAAGAAGGATGGATCTAGTCCCAAGGAGATTGAAAAGGTGAGTCCTAGTGATATTATTTTGTTAATGATCTGGACACCATATGGCTGAGTGGTTTAGGGTGCTGGTGTTGTAATCTGGAGGTCCCAGGTTCAAGGCCTCCACCATGCCGCTAGCAGGATTTGTTTCTCGGTAATCCCAAGTTCAAATTCTTGGTCACGCTTTGTAAATAGCCAACTGGTCTTCCTCCTGCCAGTTGGGTTTTTTAACTTTGTTACATGTATTTGAAATATTTGTTTCCTTTGTTTCAGTGACATGCCTGTAAACTAGCTAAGCTTAGTGCTTGTATAGCTAAGTGTATGACCACTATAAATAAGATTTACATTTACATCCTATTAAGTTTACAAAAGGCACACTTCTCATTGTATAATAGTAGCTGAACTTGCTTGAGTTCGAGTCAGTGTTTTTAGGTATGTTTTTAAACATGTATTTCTTGTAACTTTTTTCTGCAAGAGTCAGTCTTCATAACTTTTGCTTTTCTGAGTGAAACGCTATTATGACATCAGTACTTTCACATGCTGCTGTTTTATAATTATCGTTTGAGTTTTGCAAGTTGGTATCCAGGAAGTGTTATAGATGTGGGCATGAAAAAATTCCCGTGGAGGAAGTGCTGGAAGATCTATCTTGAAGCCATTTTCTCTCATTCGAGAAAACTTTGAGCACTCACACTTCACTGCTCTCAGCCAATCAGATTGATTCGCTCAACATGAAATGTTTCCATTGTTTCGAGAAGTGGTTCTAATATTAAGCTCTCCAGGGTCCTGGGGCGAGGTTCATTTGCTATAAATGCAAATCTTCCTTGAAGCATCCAAAGTCTTTACGCTTCTTACAGGGGTTTCAAAATGTTTTGAAGTAGGCGACCAACTCTGGAAAAGTAGACGTCTGTGATAATCGACGAGCCTCCGGCCCCTCGATTCTAGGGGGGTCTGGGAGCATGCTCCCCCAGAAAATTTTGAAATCTAGAAGCTCGGAAATGCCATTTTCAACGTTCTAATATCTATTTCAGAGGTAAATTGTGATTTGAGTTTTTTTTGAACAACACTTAGATCCTTTTGCATATGTATTATTGCTACAAAATTGAGTGTGAAGTTACTGTGCTGTCTTAAAGATTTGCGGATAAGAAGCAACGCCGAGATTGTTTGTCACAAGTAGACTGTTACGACCAGAGTAGCCGGCGACATACAATCAAGTAGCCGGCGGAACTCCGGCGGTCGCCGGCTTGTTTTGAAACCACTGTTCTTACATGACAATCAGTTAGCGCAACAAACTCAACTACTTCTCGCGTCAACTACGCCGTGTTTCTTAGCAACGTCCCAATAACTACGGGCTCAACTATTTCCAGACTCCCGTAGGCTCATGCTCATTACAAACAAGCTCGTCCATCGCAATTCAAATGACCATGTCCAGTTGTTTTCAATCGGGTTTACTTAACTGAACTAACGACTAGTTAAGATGAAGGAAAAATGTCTGCTCTTTCTTCAATGGAGCCATCATCTTGTGTGTCCAGGTCCCGATAAGTGTAGTTCTCGTTACTAACTGTCACCAACTTGCTTTGGCTTAACGTTTTCTGCACTCTTGTTTCCATTCTTTTCCGCCTTATCCAGTACACAGAGACCATTGCGCCCACGATCACAACCGCCAATATTACAGGAATTATAACGGCGATAGGAGCAGAGGACTTGGCGCCAGTTTTTTTGCCTTTGGAAAAGAAATTTAGAACAGGACAGTTTCGCGTGATATTATTAGGTCAATTCTGTACTAAAATCATTACTTTGAGGCTTTAGTCATAAACATAATGCTTCTGTGAGGCTATGACGAAGATATCAAATGAATTTTATCAGAGAGGGCTAACCATAATAAATTTCTAGAGGATTTTTGGAACACGTAGCATTAAAACTCGAAAAAATTGGCCACTGATTTTTTCAAGTTTCAATCCATTTCCATCCATGCCATCCGTAGCGACAGGCGAAAGAAAACAGTTTCAGTACCTTCAAATAGTCTTGACAGTAACTAAACTAGATCATTAGTTCTGGAATTCAATTGATGCGAAGACACCTTCTAGCTTTTTATAAAGTTGCCAAATAGGGTGAAAATGCCCTTTAAAAGGGGCGCAGTCACGGTTAAACGGTTTGAAAAGTTTAGCTAATTTTTTCAATTTCGTTGTTTCCAATCCGTATCAATCTTCTCCATCCTTAACCATCCTTGTTCCTTTATGGTTTATTATCGTCTCTTGCTAAATATATGCGTGGTATCATTCTGATGTGAAAGGATCATAGAGAATTCATGTATAGTTCCCACCTGTAGTTGGGTGAGTTTCAACAGGAAGCGTTATTGGCTTTGTTGGCACAAGGGTATCACTGAAGCCTGCAAATAAGATTTGAAATCATGAGCGATAGATTGTCCTTCACCTGCCGGGTTGATTCAGGCTACCCTTAATAACATTCAGTAGGGAGTTTAACTAACCACAACGGTGACGCCAAGGACAACGTCGATTAAAAATGAATCTCGCAGTACCAGGGGCAGTACTTAAAGGGGCTCAGTCACGTTTGAAAAGTTTAGCTAATTTTTTCAATTTCGTTGTTTCCAATCCGTATCAATCTTCTCCATCCTTAACCATCCTTGTTCCTTTATGGTTTATTATCGTCTCTTTGATGTTTTTTTTATCTTTTTAAAGTATTATTTTCAGGTTAACTTTTGTCGATGCTCAAAATAACTCAAAATACCGTGACTGAACCCCTTTAAGTTATACGTTTGTTGTCCTCTGTTAAACAATTATATTATGAGCTCGAGATTTCTATCACGCACAGAAATCGAGAGCGAATAATGTAATTGTTTAACTCACGGACATTTTGAAAACGCAACTACGGAAGCACCCGCCAGTTTGTTACCAAGCTCTCACTGCTACACTACTCACTATCTATTACAGAATAGATAGCAAGTGGCGTAGCCAATCAGAGAACGCCATTAAGCCCCGGCCAAACGATCGCAACATGCCAACGCAACATTGTTGGGCGCAACATGTTGCGTGCGTTGGCCACCGTGTTGCAACATGTTGCGACGTGTTGTTGGCTCAAATTTGACCATTTTCAAACCTGAGCCAACAACACCCAACATGTCGCAACACATCGCAACACGGTGGCCAAACGCACGCAACATGTTGCGCTCAACAATGTTGCGATATATATGTTGCGTTGACATGTTGTCATCGTTTGGCCGGGGCTTTAGTGATAGCACACTAGTAGATTTATACTTAATCACAATTAGACTATGAACTGGCGATTTCTATCGCGTGATAGTTTATTGACGAGGGTGCAATCGAGAAGGAATAATGTAATTGAGTGTCTTGGCATTAATCTACTGGTCGTTCAAAACTTTATCTAACCCTAAAATTTGATCTTCATAGCCAGTTAGGTGTAAAATCAAACCAATCGTGATTTTGGTAACGTTCTCTTCCCACTCTTGACACCGGTTGCAAAGTTTTTCTACGAGATCTGATAGGTTTATCATGATATGTTGGAATAAGATAGATAAGATTTTTGTTAATTGAAAACCACTCTTATTTGATGGGGATCCAACTCCAGCAAGTTTTTGCTCTTTTTTCCTCTCCTGAAACTATTTTTTTATTACTTGACTTGAGACATAATTCTAGGTCATGACAAAACAGAGTTCTGATCCCTGGAAGTTCCTTCTATCTTGTGCGTGTCACTTCATTAATTTTTCAGCTTTTTTACTTGTACGACTGTTTACGCATTGCGTGCCTATCAATTGTCTACAAAGAAGCATTACTCACCAGCTGTGGGCGCTGTGATGTTCGCTGATTTTGTCTTTGTACTTGCTATGATGAAAGAAAATATGAATTACATATTATATTTTATTGGACTTTTTTAGTTTGTAGTGTCGCGGCATTTTTATGCGTCTTGCATTATTTGTACTCTAATAGTACAGTTCATAAATCCTGCTATCTCTAAGAAGGGAATCAGATGGACATAATTTTGATATTTCTTTTCTTATGTATATATTTTTATATAATAAGCAAATCAATATGCGCGCTCTGATTGGTCAATCAGATATGGTTTATTGCGCCAGTAAACTCATGGAAAAATCGCGCATCTTCTGAAGTATTATATAAAAGCAATAGACCACAAGTTTATAGGCTGATAAACCACTTGGGATGTTGGAAGAACACCCGAAGACTCGTGATTTACGAATTCTTCTCGTGTTCAACCAAAATCCCGCGTGGTTTATCAGCCTATAAACCATAGTAACTTCTGGTCCATTGCTTGACTAAGCTCAAAACTATAACTAAGATCTCCTGTTAATCAATCACAGACACGTGTTTCTCAAGATGTTCTAGGGCTCCTATTTGTGGATAATGCAATACGAGAGTTTTCATTGCCTAAGCCAGCAAAGATCATGAGCCATTTCCCCGTTTCTGATAGGTTAAAATCACACGTGGATAACACCCCCTCCTTGATCAGCAGAATTCTTCAATCCTACTTCATTTTCATTTTTCATTTCATTTTATTTGCCATCATAAATTATAATACTAATTACAATAATAATCATGCATTTGGCAGGCGGTCCAGGAAGCAATTTTAAAGAATGGAATAAGAAACTAGAATGTAAACTATCATTGGCAGAACAAAAATATTGAGACAAAAACTAAATATATATTACAACGAAAGCTGAATTCAATAATTGCTAAATATATGCGTGGTATCATTCTGATGTGAAAGGATCATAGAGAATTCATGTATAGTTCCCACCTGTAGTTGGGTGAGTTTCAACAGGAAGCGTTATTGGCTTTGTTGGCACAAGGGTATCACTGAAGCCTGCAAATAAGATTTGAAATCATGAGAGATAGATTGTCCTTCACCTGCCGGGTTGATTCAGGCTACCCTTAATAACATTCAGTAGGGAGTTTAACTAACCACAACGGTGACGCCAAGGACAACGTCGATTAAAAATGAATCTCGCAGTACCAGGGGCAGTACTTAAAGGGGCTCAGTCACGTTTGAAAAGCTTAGTTAAACTTTTCAAATTGGTTGTTTGCAATCCGTGTCAATCTTCTCCATCCTTAACCATCCTTGTTCCTTTATGGTTAATTATTATCTCTTTGATGTTTTTCTATCTTTATAAAGTGTTATTATTAGGTTTCCTTCAATTTAACGGTTATTTTTTTTCGATGTTCAAAATAACTCAGGATGCCGTGACTGAGACCCTTTAAAAGTCATTTACTTTGTTTCTCGCTGTCAAAACTATCACAGCAATAAATTTGAACATAGTTACTAACTACTGTAGTAACTATGATTTGAAATAGAAACTAAGAATAATAAGCCGTCGTGATTTACGTTCTCCAAACAACGCAGAATTTGCTCATTTCACGTTGTTTTGCAGAGGACCACATAGAAATGTACCACGAATTATAACCCATGACACAGCCATTGCATTGCTCATCTTTTGTTTAGCGACGTTGCCGTTGCCATTGTCGTCGTGGTCGTGTTCCCACAACATTTCTCGTTCTCCCAAACGTGCATTCGTGTTTCTATTTAAGCAAAAGAGCACTCTTTCCGTGTTTACATAGCCTCATCTAAACACGAGGAGGGTTGGGAGAATTCGAGACAGTTACGTCTCGGGTTTGCATAACTTTCGAGAATTCTCCAAACCCTTCGAGTGCTGAGACGAGGCTCTGTAAACACGGAAAAAGTGCTCTATTGCTTTTATTAAATATATGTTAAAAGTACGCGCAAATCTGAAAGGTCTCAACCGTGTTTACATATTCTCATCTAAACAGACCTATCCACCAATGAGAGCGCGCGTAGTGGCTCAGTTATTTTATAAAACTCGATAGGAACACGGTGCATGTTTTTTTTATTTCTTAATTACTTCACATACTTTGATTTAGGAAGAGTCCTCTAAAGCCTTTTGATCTGCCTTGTGAGTCAGATGTAAACACAACGTACACCACGTGGCTTTTGGATGCCACGCCCTTGGCAGGAGGGGGATGTTTCCCATTGAATGCTGCAAGGAGAGGTGCTGTGTCGTTCCATCCACTGTAGATCATCACTTTATCTCCATCATTACCCTTTTGTAAGTGGAACTCAGGGAACTTTATTAGAATCTGTTCAGTTGGCGGGTTTTTCTTCTTCACCAGGATCCGCCATGAACAGAACTGAGAATTTGGGTAGCCATCAGTGAGGTAGTTTGGCGACATGAACTCTTGCGACGTCCCACCGATGGTGAAGTGACAGGCTGCTCGAGAGACAAAACGAAGTCTCACAATGGAGCTAAACAATTTAGAACATCTTCTCTTCCTATATCTAACTTTTGACCCTAGAACAATTCGTGTGTTATACTACAGGCAGTTAAAATGCACTCTAAGTTACCAGTCTTAGATCTTTGGCTGTACTTACGTTTATAATAACAATACATAATCGTAATGTTTTCCTTTCCTTCCTCATATGGATGAGTTCCGTTCATGGAGTCTTTATTGTCTGTGTCTTGATTGTCATATCGTATGAACTCCTCTGTAGCGAGAGCCCCCTTCACGCGCTGACATTCAGACGTGTTGTAAGCCATTAGGTAAAAAGGACTCATTACAGGGAGGGTGATGGGCTTCAATTTGTCCCCATCTGTTCGACAGCAGTAGGATATGTTTGTATCCTTGTTGTATTCGCCGTCAGGAAGTTCGCCTCCTTTGTCGTTTATATTTTTGTGGTTTTCGTCGTCGAAGAATATATATCCTTCTGAAAATCCTTTAGGACAATCGCCTTTCTTGTAGATGCAGTATTGACCTCACAAAAAAAAACAAACAAACGTGAATAAACCTACCGATGATAGTCAAACGCTTTTGTGGAAAGGGACAGTTACGAAAATGATATTTTGTATATTCAAGGCATATTTTACCATAAAATTGCTAACTTCGTTCCAAAGGAGAGAGAAACAGTGGGAACAAAGTTGCAAAATTGCGTCGATCATATTGTACGAAATAAATTATCGGACCACTAGGTGTGTAATAAGGGAAGGCTACCGCGCGTAGTATATCTTTCAGATTGGTATACGTACGAATCACTGTTCATAAGAGTTTTAACTGAACAGGCTTATGAAAAAGTAATCATTTACTATGAACGAATTGAGAACTGGAACGGCTTCAAAACTGAAACAAATCTCACTTGCCTTAGCTATGATTGCAACATCTGATTATTATTTAATTTTAGTCTGTGAACAGGCTCTCTGGACAAAGAGGGACAAAGAGAAATCGCGAAGAAAGAGGACCCTTTCTCCCTCGGCCAATTCACTCTTAGCCAGTTCCCTTCCAGCCGCGGTTAGAGCCTTCCAGCCGAAGCTTGTTAAAACACTAATTTAATATTCACCTTTCGGCCAGGATGCCGGTCCCTTTCTCTTTGTATTTGTAGCGATACAGAAAGTTTTGTTTATGATACTCTTATTGACCACAGTATCCATGTGAAAACTGTCTGATTTTTTGTTTTTGGGGTTGGTGTCTTCAGTGTCTTGGAATCTCCAACCAGTTTTCCACGCGGGTGCGTTTGACAGAGGACAGCCAAGGCTGGGGCGAGGCAGACCGTATGTACCTTTTGGCCAGGCAGGAGCCACCTCTAAAATACAAGCGTGATAGTCAATTTAATAACACGTGAGCGTAAAGCAAATTTCAGTTGCTTTTACTGATCAGTATGGCGTAAAATACGATTATAATTCCGCCTCCGAGAAATAATAATCTCGTAGTATTCGGCAGGAATTTTGCTGAACAAAATATCACACTGCTGATAGTGATTCGTCTGGTCCCGGTTGTTCGAAGTCTCGGATAAATCACTATTCAGCGGATAGCGTGATTTGTTTTGTTAAAACTTACCCCCTTCGTAGCGATTTATCAGATGGATAGCGTTATCGGGCCTTCGAACAATCGGGGCCTGACGGCGACATGTTGACGTGACAGATTTCAGATTAGGCAATGTTGGCGTGACATATTTCTGATTGGACAATAAAATTTGAAGCTTTGCTCCCCGGAAACGATGATTCCAAAGGTAGACTACGATATTTCTTAAGTCCGTCGATTGTGACGCCACAAAAAGAGCAAAGAGAATTTGGTTTGCGAGCAACAAACTTGAGTGAGCAAGTCATCTCTGGCATGTTGTAGCCTTTCTATAATTAAATAGCAGAGTCAAATGCTCGGCTGGGCTTAAATGAGAGAAATATTACATCTGAATGACTCAGTAGTTTAACAGCAACAAGATAAGAAATTGGCTGCGAACGCAGACGTAATTCTGGCTGTCACTGGTTCCGCCGCCCGCCCCCAAGCCAGAGTAAAGGCCCTGGGAACCAGGTTAGACAGCGGTGCGCGAAGGCAGATCCTCGCCTGCGAGTGAGGGCGGGACCGAGGTCGGGCCGAGGCTTAGGCTGCACTCCCATACCTTAACTTCCGGCAATCAGAGATAGACACCAATGTAATTGTCTTAAAACGTCGTGTTGGCTGCCCAGTGAGGCCATACGATAGTTATCTTACCAAAAGTAAAACTCACCTTTACTGTCAATTACTTTGAAAGTTCCACGGAAGCCGCGGGAAGGTTTTCGTGAAGGATCGCGTGCCTTTGATTCGAACTCCAGAGTAACAACATTACCCTGGGACGCGTAGCCATCATCCCCTGGCCGTTTTGTAGATTTAATGGTACCAAGCGATGAGCCACTGTCCCATCCATTGTGAATGTCAATCGTATCATCTCCCTCGAGGTAGGCTTCAAGAAAATTAATTTGGAGTTTTTTGTTCTGCGGAACAACAAATCGCCACTTGCACTTCTGCGAATACGGGAATCCCTCTCCGAAAAACTTCGGAGAAATGAACTCTGTTTTGTCATGACCTAGAATTATGTCTCAAGTCAAGTAATAAAAAAATAGTTTCAGGAGAGAAAAAAAGAGCAAAAACTTGCTGGAGTTGGATCCCCATCAAATAAGAGTGGTTTTCAATTAACAAAAATCTTATCTATCTTATTCCAACATATCATGATAAACCTATCAGATCTCGTAGAAAAACTTTGCAACCGGTGTCAAGAGTGGGAAGAGAACGTTACCAAAATCACGATTGGTTTGATTTTACACCTAACTGGCTATGAAGATCAAATTTTAGGGTTAGATAAAGTTTTGAACGACCAGTAGATTAATGCCAAGACACTCAATTACATTATTCCTTCTCGATTGCACCCTCGTCAACAAACTATCACGCGATAGAAATCGCCAGTTCATAGTCTAATTGTGATTAAGTATAAATCTACTAGTGTGCTATCACTAAAGCCCCGGCCAAACGATGGCAACATGTCAACGCAACATATATATCGCAACATTGTTGAGCGCAACATGTTGCATGCGTTTGGCCACCCTGTTGCGATGTGTTGCGATGTGTTGCGACATGTTGGGTGTTGTTGGCTCAGGTTTGAAAATGGTCAAATTTGAGCCAACAACACGTCGCAACATGTTGCAACACGGTGGTCAAACGCACGCAACATGTTGCGCCCAACAATGTTGCGTTGGCATGTTGCGATCGTTTGGCCGGGGCTTAATGGCGTTCTCTGATTGGCTACGCCACTTGCTATCTATTCTGTAATAGATAGTGAGTAGTGTAGCAGTGAGAGCTTGGTAACAAACTGGCGGGTGCTTCCGTAGTTGCGTTTTGAAAATGTCCGTGAGTTAAACAATTACATTATTCGCTCTCGATTTTTGTGCGTGATAGAAATCTCGAGCTCATAATATAATTGTTTAACAGAGGACAACAAACGTATAACTTAAAGGGGTTCAGTCACGGTATTTTGAGTTATTTTGAGCATCGACAAAAGTTAACCTGAAAATAATACTTTAAAAAGATAAAAAAACATCAAAGAGACGATAATAAACCATAAAGGAACAAGGATGGTTAAGGATGGAGAAGATTGATACGGATTGGAAACAACGAAATTGAAAAGTTTAGCTAAACTTTTCAAACCGTTTAACCGTGACTGAGCCCCTTTTAAAGGGCATTTTCACCCTATTTGGCAACTTTATAAAAAGCTAGAAGGTGTCTTCGCATCAATTGAATTCCAGAACTAATGATCTAGTTTAGTTACTGTCAAAACTATTTGAAGGTACTGAAACTGTTTTCTTTCGCCTGTCGCTACGGATGGCATGGATGGAAATGGATTGAAACTTGAAAAAATTGGCCAATTTTTTCGAGTTTTAATGCTCCGTGTTCCAAAAATCCTCTAGAAATTTATTATGGTTAGCCCTCTCTGATAAAAGTCATTTGATATCTTCGTCATAGCCTCACAGAAGCATTTTGTTTATGATTAAAGCCTCAAAGTAATGATTTTAGTACAGAATTGGCCCAATAATAGCACGCGAAACTGTCCTGTTCTAAATTTCTTTTCCAAAGGCAAAAAAACTGGCGCCAAGTCCTCTGCTCCTATCGCCGTTATAATTCCTGTAATATTGGCGGTTGTGATCGTGGGCGCAATGGTCTCTGTGTACTGGATAAGGCGGAAAAGAATGGAAACAAGAGTGCGGAAAACATTAAGCCAAAGCAAGTTGGTGACAGTTAGTAACGAGAATTACACTTATCGGGACCTGGACACACAAGATGACGGCTCTATTGAAGAACTAGCAGACATTTTTCCTTCATCTTAACTAATCGTTAGTTCAGTTAAGTAAACCCGATTGAAAACAACTGGACATGGTCATTTGAATTGCGATGGACGATCGAGCTTGTTTGTAATGAGCATGAGCCTACGGGAGTCTGGAAATAGTTGAGCCCGTAGTTCTTGGGACGTTGCTAAGAAACACGGCGTAGTTGACGCGAGAAGTAGTTGAGTTTGTCGCGCTAATTGATTGTCATGTAAGAAGCGTGAAGGCTTTGGATGCTTCAAGGAAGATTTGTATTTATAGCAAATGGACCTCGCCCCAGGACCCTGGAGAGCTTAATATTAGAACCACTTCTCAAACCAATGGAAACATTTCATGTTGAGCGAATCAATCTGATTGGCTGAGAGCAGTGAAGTGTGAGTGCACCACCGGTGCAAAGTTTTCTCGAATGAGAGAAAATGGCTTCAAGAAAGATCTTCCAGCACTTCTTCCACGCGAATTTTTTCATGTTTACATTATCAATAAGTAACCATACGGTTTTCCCGTTCAATTTGGAATTAACTCGGACTTGTGAGTTTTTCAAATAGCTGAAATTGCACTCTCCGAAGCGGCTTGTGCAATTTCAGCTTTTTGAAAAACCCACTCGTGTAAATTTATTCTAAATTGAACTCGAAATCGTAAGATTACCTATACTAACTTCGTTTGCTTCGTTTAAATCTTAGTCGAAAATAATTAATTTTCAGGGCAATGTAGAGATCAAAGCTATGAATGGTTCCTTGTAACTTGTTTGATAAATGACTCTCCTTTCTCACAGTCAAGCTTGGGGAAAAATGCTGCGCATTCAGGGCAGCGCATTCGGCGCATCCAAGCTTTTTTCGTTTCAGAAATTCTCAAAAATTTTATCTCGGAAAACCCTCTAAGATCTATTTTTGCCGCAAAAGTACCCCGATTTTGAATCACTTAGGCCAAACCTTTCTTGCAGTAGTAGGAACTGAGGAAGAAGATTCTAGCAATTCGATGTTACCGGCATCTGCCATTTTGGAAAATTGCTGCTTAGACGCTTTAAAGTCATTTGGAATATATTTTTTGAATGGGAAATCTCTGAAGTGGATTGTTCCTGGCATAAAACTGAGTATTGCATCAAGAAAATAGCGAGAAAAACAAAGGGCTCAGCAAAAGAAGCTCTGAATATTTCTAAATTTCCTTAATTAAATTTTCTAAATATCTTAGCATTTGCTAAACATCTCGGAAACTTGTAATAAATATCTCCTAAAATATCCGGATATTTGTGGGAAGGCCTACAAACATCCTTTGCAAGCCAAGCTCCTATTCGAGAAGGACTGCTGACAGAACTTTTCTAATCTTGTCATAGTCTCTTGTCTTGCCTTAGAAGTAAATTACAGATGTTTTTTTTCTATCTTAATTGTTAGTCGAGCCATGCTGTCACCACCGTTTTGTCTTAATGTATAAACAGAGGCGTAAAATAAAATAAACAAATATTACAGAAGTATTCTTTTACAGTTTTCCAAAGAATACAACAAAGTATGATAATTAAAGCGAATGTTTGCTTCCCTTCAACTAATGATCATGCAATAAGAAGAGAAAGAAAATCAACAATAGGCCCTTTGCAGGATCCAGTCACATGGTACGGAATAAATTTCACTGGGACGCAAATGACGCAGTGGGACTTTTAAAACAAAGGAAAGTCGCGCTGGACTGGTAAGAGTTTCTTTGTTTTGGAAGTCATACTGCGCCATTTGCGTCCAGTGCAATTTATTCTGTACCATGTGACTGGATCCTGCAAAGGGCCTATTAATTTAAACATTGTAGACCGCATGAAATTCAAAATAAAGATCAGCGTTGGCGACAATTTAGATGATTATAACTTGTAGAAAAATAGGACTAAATTGCTATTCTGACAACATTCTGTATTCCCAAACCACAGCACTTTGCTTCAAAATAAGACAGAACATTAGTTTTTGAGGGGGGAGGTAGGTCACCTTTTTAGGTTGTGCGTGATTTCTTTTTTGGGCAATAGCACAGCTTGTGCAAGAATGTTTTTAAAAATAATTATGGTGAAAAGCGCTTGCTCGTTTTTTCACACGTCTCCTCTTGCACGGTTTTTAAGCAGTTTTGTCTGTGAAGGAAATATTTTTTGAATTATTTTTTTTACCCAGCCCCTTCAAAAAAAATTATGTTCCGATCCTTATGACAGTTACTGACTATCCACTGAACTGAACTTTCGATAGCTTAAACCTAATCCCAATGCAAGTCTGATGAGGTCACGTCCTTACTACGTCGTAGAAATTTGAAAACGCCACTTTATTTCTACTGTTAGGCTTGCCGTCCACACTAATCCGGAGCTTTTTAAAAACTTTCTTCAAACCGTAGGAATTTGAAAACGCCGGCTTTGATTTTCGAGGAGGACGCAGGGGAGGGCCCTGGGGAGGACGGAAACATTTTGAAAACGGAACTTTTCGACAACAATGTCGTTACGATAATCACGTGATTTCCGTGCCCGAGTATTCCACAAACACAGAACTAAGATGACCGGTGATTGGTGCGTTTTCAGATTCCTCCGGCGCAGTGTGGAAGGGGCCTGGGACAAAGCTCCACAGAATCATCGCCAGAAATTGATTAGGCTCGATTTCCGCCGCTCTCTTGTGTCTGCGGCTGGTAATCGAGCCTAGAAAAAGATTGGATGTAAACAAATCAACAGACTAAGCTGATAATGCTGTATGGTTCATCTGCATGGTGTACTGCATCAGAAGAAAACGTCAACCGCGTATCCAAGCTGCAAAAGAGAGCAGCTCGAGTAATCTTGGATGCGGATATCGGTGAAAGAAGCGAGTTGCTTTTTAGACGACTGGATTGGCTGCCGCTTAAGGAAGAATTAAACCTAAAAAGGACTTGTTTAATATTTAGGCGCATCAATCGTGAAAATAACTGTCCGAGCTACATAACGGAACTTCTAACGAGGAACTCATACCGACACGCCAGAACCAGTCGTTATGGAAAATATAACTCGCTTAGTTTGCCTATCCTATAACAGGGAAACGGAAGGGGAGCGAACTTTCCAAGCCAATGGAGCAAAACTGTGGAATAGCATTCCTTTAGACATTCGCAAGAAAGACTTCATCGGTTCTTTTAAAACCTCTCTTAAAAAAGATATTTTTAGCCAAGAGCCTTTAGGTCAATTTTTAGATGTACATGTCATAATTCTTAAATTTTAGCTGTTTTCTATTTTTTGTAATTTTTTTATATTATTATCTCATAAGTGTAAATAGTAATTTTAATTTTTAACTTAGGATAGAGGGCCACTGGTTTGTCAGTTTTTAACTACTGCTACTACTGCTACTGCTACTGCTACTGCTACTGCTACTGCTACTGCTACTGCTACTGCTACTGCTACTGCTACTGCTGCTGCTGCTGCTGCTACTACTGCTACTGCTACTGCTACTGCTACTGCTACTGCTTCTGCTGCTACTGCTACTGCTGCTGCTACTGCTACTGCTGCTGCTACTGCTGTTGATGCTATTGCTGCTACTGCCACTACTATTTTTGCAAATAATCTAGAAAGAATAGTACGCGTTGCAATTACCTTATGTACAGAACTACTGCTTTATTTTGCTGTATTTGCTTCTGATCTGTTGTGATTTGTTGTATCACCAAAGCCTTGTATCGTTCCATTCTCACGTTTCTCTATAATAAACCCTGTTGGTATGCATACCATTTTATTTCCTAATGACCTTATCTCGGTCCATTTGTTCCAATCTCCCAATAATTCGAGCCTTTCTGGACTTCACTTGCCGAGGTTCGAGTTATCCGGAGTAAACTGCATTTTCAGCTATTTACCAAACACGAAAGACCGTTTTTGATCACATTTCCAAACACCGAGAAAAACGTTGAAAATACGACGCGTAGCGAAGTGGTTTTTTTAGAGCTTAGAGGTGTTAGGAAATGTGTTCAAACACTGTCTTGAGTGCTTGATATATCCTCTCGATTGAAACTAAAAATAAAGAGTGTTTGCACGGATTGTTGCTTGGAACATTTGGTCCTTTAATTCGTTCAAACCATGACAAAAGGTCAACACAAACATGGCGGGCCACAACCAAAAGCAAAAACCTCGTGCCAATCTCGTTTCCAGAGCCTCCGTTACCCTTGTCTGACAGGGTAACGAAGGCTCTGAGGACCAGATTGACCCCGTGCTGACTAAAACCAACTGCGCATGCGTACACTACGATTACATCAAAATACTTCGGAAAAGCGATTACATAATAGAATCTTCGGAACAAGGAGAAACAGAGAAATAAAATCGTCAAAATCTATGTTAACGAAGATCAGATAAGCTAACACTGAGACAGTCATGATTTCCTCTGTATAAACTTGATGATGAACTATTAATGGCGAAGTCAGATTATACGGTAGAGGCCGCCCTTTTAGCAGCCAAAAGGCGCCGCTACTTTCCGGCAACCGTCACTTACGGGTAGCCGTTACTTACTAGTAGCCGTTAATTACTTTCGGATGGTAAAAAAAAAATGTTTGTACGGTAATATTCGTTTCAGACGCGTATCACATGAAATTAAAGTTCCGTGTACGTGTTTTCCTAACCACCCTCGTAAACAAGTCAAAGTACGGACTGTATAAACAAAGTCCCTAAACGTTACTGAAAGGTGAAAGTATTGTATCGCATTATATCGTGATGCAATAGATTACACTACAGTATATCAATTTGACTCTGCTGCAATCGCGGCGCTTATTTACGTTGGCCAACATCACGCGAACGTCAGTTGTTTTTAAATAAATTATGGGCGAAAAAGGAAACATGGAAATTCCAAAATAGATGTACCATAGAATTCCGAAAATAACGACTCTCGAAGGTAATGTTAATTTTTTACCTTCCTATTGAATCCCGAAAGTAGCGGCGCTTTGACGAAGTCACCAAAAGAGAAACTCTGATCTCAAGCGCAATGCGGAGTGCAGATGGAGCAGCCTGACTGCATGGCAGAGCAACTTGAACAATTATCTGTTATGTCATTTCGAACTTGACTGAATTTTTCGCGGAACTATGATTTATTAGTTGTCTTTCTCTAGCAGCAGAGTCAAATTGATATACTGTAGTGTAATCTATTGCATCACGATATAATGCGATACAATACTTTCACCTTTCAGTAACGTTTAGGGACTTTGTTTATACAGTCCGTACTTTGACTTGTTTACGAGGGTGGTTAGGAAAACACGTACACGGAACTTTAATTTCATGTGATACGCGTCTGAAACGAATATTACCGTACAAACATTTTTTTTTTACCATCCGAAAGTAATTAACGGCTACTAGTAAGTAACGGCTACCCGTAAGTGACGGTTGCCGGAAAGTAGCGGCGCCTTTTGGCTGCTAAAAGGGCGGCCTCTACCGTATAATCTGACTTCGCCATTAATAGTTCATCATCAAGTTTATACAGAGGAAATCATGACTGTCTCAGTGTTAGCTTATCTGATCTTCGTTAACATAGATTTTGACGATTTTATTTCTCTGTTTCTCCTTGTTCCGAAGATTCTATTATGTAATCGCTTTTCCGAAGTATTTTGATGTAATCGTAGTGTACGCATGCGCAGTTGGTTTTAGTCAGCACGGGGTCAATCTGGTCCTCAGAGCCTTCGTTACCCTGTCAGACAAGGGTAACGGAGGCTCTGGAAACGAGATTGGCACGAGGTTTTTGCTTTTGGTTGTGGCCCGCCATGTTTGTGTTGACCTTTTGTCATGGTTTGAACGAATTAAAGGACCAAATGTTCCAAGCAACAATCCGTGCAAACACTCTTTATTTTTAGTTTCAATCGAGAGGATATATCAAGCACTCAAGACAGTGTTTGAACACATTTCCTAACACCTCTAAGCTCTAAAAAAACCACTTCGCTACGCGTCGTATTTTCAACGTTTTTCTCGGTGTTTGGAAATGTGATCAAAAACGGTCTTTCGTGTTTGGTAAATAGCTGAAAATGCAGTTTACTCCGGATAACTCGAACCTCGGCAAGTGAAGTCCAGAAAGGCTCGAATTATTGGGAGATTGGAACAAATGGACCGAGATAAGGTCATTAGGAAATAAAATGGTATGCATACCAACAGGGTTTATTATAGAGAAACGTGAGAATGGAACGATACAAGGCTTTGGTGATACAACAAATCACAACAGATCAGAAGCAAATACAGCAAAATAAAGCAGTAGTTCTGTACATAAGGTAATTGCAACGCGTACTATTCTTTCTAGATTATTTGCAAAAATAGTAGTGGCAGTAGCAGCAATAGCATCAACAGCAGTAGCAGCAGCAGTAGCAGTAGCAGCAGCAGTAGCAGTAGCAGCAGAAGCAGTAGCAGTAGCAGTAGCAGTAGCAGTAGCAGTAGTAGCAGCAGCAGCAGCAGCAGTAGCAGTAGCAGTAGCAGTAGCAGTAGCAGTAGCAGTAGCAGTAGCAGTAGCAGTAGCAGTAGCAGTAGTAGCAGTAGTTAAAAACTGACAAACCAGTGGCCCTCTATCCTAAGTTAAAAATTAAAATTACTATTTACACTTATGAGATAATAATATAAAAAAATTACAAAAAATAGAAAACAGCTAAAATTTAAGAATTATGACATGTACATCTAAAAATTGACCTAAAGGCTCTTGGCTAAAAATATCTTTTTTAAGAGAGGTTTTAAAAGAACCGATGAAGTCTTTCTTGCGAATGTCTAAAGGAATGCTATTCCACAGTTTTGCTCCATTGGCTTGGAAAGTTCGCTCCCCTTCCGTTTCCCTGTTATAGGATAGGCAAACTAGCGAGTTATATTTTCCATAACGACTGGTTCTGGCGTGTCGGTATGAGTTCCTCGTTAGAAGTTCCGTTATGTAGCTCGGACAGTTATTTTCACGATTGATGCGCCTAAATATTAAACAAGTCCTTTTTAGGTTTAATTCTTCCTTAAGCGGCAGCCAATCCAGTCGTCTAAAAAGCAACTCGCTTCTTTCACCGATATCCGCATCCAAGATTACTCGAGCTGCTCTCTTTTGCAGCTTGGATACGCGGTTGACGTTTTCTTCTGATGCAGTACACCATGCAGATGAACCATACAGCATTATCAGCTTAGTCTGTTGATTTGTTTACATCCAATCTTTTTCTAGGCTCGATTACCAGCCGCAGACACAAGAGAGCGGCGGAAATCGAGCCTAATCAATTTCTGGCGATGATTCTGTGGAGCTTTGTCCCAGGCCCCTTCCACACTGCGCCGGAGGAATCTGAAAACGCACCAATCACCGGTCATCTTAGTTCTGTGTTTGTGGAATACTCGGGCACGGAAATCACGTGATTATCGTAACGACATTGTTGTCGAAAAGTTCCGTTTTCAAAATGTTTCCGTCCTCCCCAGGGCCCTCCCCTGCGTCCTCCTCGAAAATCAAAGCCGGCGTTTTCAAATTCCTACGGTTTGAAGAAAGTTTTTAAAAAGCTCCGGATTAGTGTGGACGGCAAGCCTAACAGTAGAAATAAAGTGGCGTTTTCAAATTTCTACGACGTAGTAAGGACGTGACCTCATCAGACTTGCATTGGGATTAGGTTTAAGCTATCGAAAGTTCAGTTCAGTGGATAGTCAGTAACTGTCATAAGGATCGGAACATAATTTTTTTTGAAGGGGCTGGGTAAAAAAAATAATTCAAAAAATATTTCCTTCACAGACAAAACTGCTTAAAAACCGTGCAAGAGGAGACGTGTGAAAAAACGAGCAAGCGCTTTTCACCATAATTATTTTTAAAAACATTCTTGCACAAGCTGTGCTATTGCCCAAAAAAGAAATCACGCACAACCTAAAAAGGTGACCTACCTCCCCCCTCAAAAACTAATGTTCTGTCTTATTTTGAAGCAAAGTGCTGTGGTTTGGGAATACAGAATGTTGTCAGAATAGCAATTTAGTCCTATTTTTCTACAAGTTATAATCATCTAAATTGTCGCCAACGCTGATCTTTATTTTGAATTTCATGCGGTCTACAATGTTTAAATTAATAGGCCCTTTGCAGGATCCAGTCACATGGTACAGAATAAATTGCACTGGACGCAAATGGCGCAGTATGACTTCCAAAACAAAGAAACTCTTACCAGTCCAGCGCGACTTTCCTTTGTTTTAAAAGTCCCACTGCGTCATTTGCGTCCCAGTGAAATTTATTCCGTACCATGTGACTGGATCCTGCAAAGGGCCTATTGTTGATTTTCTTTCTCTTCTTATTGCATGATCATTAGTTGAAGGGAAGCAAACATTCGCTTTAATTATCATACTTTGTTGTATTCTTTGGAAAACTGTAAAAGAATACTTCTGTAATATTTGTTTATTTTATTTTACGCCTCTGTTTATACATTAAGACAAAACGGTGGTGACAGCATGGCTCGACTAACAATTAAGATAGAAAAAAAACATCTGTAATTTACTTCTAAGGCAAGACAAGAGACTATGACAAGATTAGAAAAGTTCTGTCAGCAGTCCTTCTCGAATAGGAGCTTGGCTTGCAAAGGATGTTTGTAGGCCTTCCCACAAATATCCGGATATTTTAGGAGATATTTATTACAAGTTTCCGAGATGTTTAGCAAATGCTAAGATATTTAGAAAATTTAATTAAGGAAATTTAGAAATATTCAGAGCTTCTTTTGCTGAGCCTTTTGTTTTTCTCGCTATTTTCTTGATGCAATACTCAGTTTTATGCCAGGAACAATCCACTTCAGAGATTTCCCATTCAAAAAATATATTCCAAATGACTTTAAAGCGTCTAAGCAGCAATTTTCCAAAATGGCAGATGCCGGTAACATCGAATTGCTAGAATCTTCTTCCTCAGTTCCTACTACTGCAAGAAAGGTTTGGCCTAAGTGATTCAAAATCGGGGTACTTTTGCGGCAAAAATAGATCTTAGAGGGTTTTCCGAGATAAAATTTTTGAGAATTTCTGAAACGAAAAAAGCTTGGATGCGCCGAATGCGCTGCCCTGAATGCGCAGCATTTTTCCCCAAGCTTGACTGTGAGAAAGGAGAGTCATTTATCAAACAAGTTACAAGGAACCATTCATAGCTTTGATCTCTACATTGCCCTGAAAATTAATTATTTTCGACTAAGATTTAAACGAAGCAAACGAAGTTAGTATAGGTAATCTTACGATTTCGAGTTCAATTTAGAATAAATTTACACGAGTGGGTTTTTCAAAAAGCTGAAATTGCACAAGCCGCTTCGGAGAGTGCAATTTCAGCTATTTGAAAAACTCACAAGTCCGAGTTAATTCCAAATTGAACGGGAAAACCGTATGGTTACTTATTGATAATGTAAACATGAAAAAATTCGCGTGGAAGAAGTGCTGGAAGATCTTTCTTGAAGCCATTTTCTCTCATTCGAGAAAACTTTGCACCGGTGGTGCACTCACACTTCACTGCTCTCAGCCAATCAGATTGATTCGCTCAACATGAAATGTTTCCATTGGTTTGAGAAGTGGTTCTAATATTAAGCTCTCCAGGGTCCTGGGGCGAGGTCCATTTGCTATAAATACAAATCTTCCTTGAAGCATCCAAAGCCTTCACGCTTCTTACATGACAATCAATTAGCGCGACAAACTCAACTACTTCTCGCGTCAACTACGCCGTGTTTCTTAGCAACGTCCCAAGAACTACGGGCTCAACTATTTCCAGACTCCCGTAGGCTCATGCTCATTACAAACAAGCTCGATCGTCCATCGCAATTCAAATGACCATGTCCAGTTGTTTTCAATCGGGTTTACTTAACTGAACTAACGATTAGTTAAGATGAAGGAAAAATGTCTGCTAGTTCTTCAATAGAGCCGTCATCTTGTGTGTCCAGGTCCCGATAAGTGTAATTCTCGTTACTAACTGTCACCAACTTGCTTTGGCTTAATGTTTTCCGCACTCTTGTTTCCATTCTTTTCCGCCTTATCCAGTACACAGAGACCATTGCGCCCACGATCACAACCGCCAATATTACAGGAATTATAACGGCGATAGGAGCAGAGGACTTGGCGCCAGTTTTTTTGCCTTTGGAAAAGAAATTTAGAACAGGACAGTTTCGCGTGCTATTATTGGGCCAATTCTGTACTAAAATCATTACTTTGAGGCTTTAATCATAAACAAAATGCTTCTGTGAGGCTATGACGAAGATATCAAATGACTTTTATCAGAGAGGGCTAACCATAATAAATTTCTAGAGGATTTTTGGAACACGGAGCATTAAAACTCGAAAAAATTGGCCAATTTTTTCAAGTTTCAATCCATTTCCATCCATGCCATCCGTAGCGACAGGCGAAAGAAAACAGTTTCAGTACCTTCAAATAGTTTTGACAGTAACTAAACTAGATCATTAGTTCTGGAATTCAATTGATGCGAAGACACCTTCTAGCTTTTTATAAAGTTGCCAAATAGGGTGAAAATGCCCTTTAAAAGGGGCTCAGTCACGGTTAAACGGTTTGAAAAGTTTAGCTAAACTTTTCAATTTCGTTGTTTCCAATCCGTATCAATCTTCTCCATCCTTAACCATCCTTGTTCCTTTATGGTTTATTATCGTCTCTTTGATGTTTTTTTATCTTTTTAAAGTATTATTTTCAGGTTAACTTTTGTCGATGCTCAAAATAACTCAAAATACCGTGACTGAACCCCTTTAAGTTATACGTTTGTTGTCCTCTGTTAAACAATTATATTATGAGCTCGAGATTTCTATCACGCACAAAAATCGAGAGCGAATAATGTAATTGTTTAACTCACGGACATTTTCAAAACGCAACTACGGAAGCACCCGCCAGTTTGTTACCAAGCTCTCACTGCTACACTACTCACTATCTATTACAGAATAGATAGCAAGTGGCGTAGCCAATCAGAGAACGCCATTAAGCCCCGGCCAAACGATCGCAACATGCCAACGCAACATTGTTGGGCGCAACATGTTGCGTGCGTTTGACCACCGTGTTGCAACATGTTGCGACGTGTTGTTGGCTCAAATTTGACCATTTTCAAACCTGAGCCAACAACACCCAACATGTCGCAACACATCGCAACACATCGCAACAGGGTGGCCAAACGCATGCAACATGTTGCGCTCAACAATGTTGCGATATATATGTTGCGTTGACATGTTGCCATCGTTTGGCCGGGGCTTTAGTGATAGCACACTAGTAGATTTATACTTAATCACAATTAGACTATGAACTGGCGATTTCTATCGCGTGATAGTTTGTTGACGAGGGTGCAATCGAGAAGGAATAATGTAATTGAGTGTCTTGGCATTAATCTACTGGTCGTTCAAAACTTTATCTAACCCTAAAATTTGATCTTCATAGCCAGTTAGGTGTAAAATCAAACCAATCGTGATTTTGGTAACGTTCTCTTCCCACTCTTGACACCGGTTGCAAAGTTTTTCTACGAGATCTGATAGGTTTATCATGATATGTTGGAATAAGATAGATAAGATTTTTGTTAATTGAAAACCACTCTTATTTGATGGGGATCCAACTCCAGCAAGTTTTTGCTCTTTTTTTCTCTCCTGAAACTATTTTTTTATTACTTGACTTGAGACATAATTCTAGGTCATGACAAAACA
>JAHPZR010007365.1:97500-128245 GCA_019787425.1 Platygyra sinensis | reverse complement strand
GTGAAATTTTTTGTACAGATAGAATATTACCATTACCGGTCAGTACAAAATGCAGACCGGGTACAAAATGCAGACTGACAAGAAAAACTGCTTTTGTGCGTCAGAAATGAGATAACATTCGATTTCATAAGTTATCTATTGTCACGCAATAACCTTACAATGTCGTCTCCCAGAAATAACACCATAACTCTCTCTCTCTTTTTTCAATAATGGTATTTTACCATATGGTTTGGTACTGATTTATTTCTAGTTGTCGAAAGATCAGAAGATATAACGTATGTGAAACTTCTCCCAAGTTTCGGTGGCGAAAATGTCGGACATTTGCGAATGTAAATTTATTGTTTACATGCGAGATTCATGACACTCGTCATTCGCATGCTGTGTAATTATGCGTATGTTTTGTCTAAACCAGTTCTCAAGCTATCCCAAGTATTTTAAATTATGTTTTCCACTTAGGCCAGGTTTAAACGTCGCATTTTACATGCGCCGAATCAAATACTAATTTTAGTCGACTCGAATGAATACGTTTGGCTGATTTGATTTAAACGTCGCATTATTTTGCCGAATAAAATTGCTGAGCGCGAGCGACGTGTTTTAAATTCCCATTCGAGCAAACATAATTACTTACACTAGTAATAGTTATCACTAAAGCTGCCCCCGCTTTCTTTTATTTCTGCTCATTGAAACAATAATATTGAACGTTATTGTTTTAGTCAGATCATAGTTAATAGAGGGGAATGGTTATGAAACTCGACAAAGTTCTTTGTTTTAGGTTTTTGTTCGCTTTTTTGGCTTTGACGGTGCACAAAATACAATAGTTGTTTACTCCGTTCTGAGAAACTAACCAATAGAAACGTGTTGGTTACATAATTCATGCATAGTGTATGAGGGCAAAACAAAAGATTGTGCACTGTCGTGGACCTTCCAACATAAATCTCGCCATCTTTGTTTACCACTTTGATGTTTGCCGGGCTTCATAACCAGTCCCCTATATTAACTATGGTCAGATACTCAAAAAAAAAACAATTGTCTTGATATGAACTCTTTTTTATATAAGAATATATTTTGACGTGACATCTTGGCCTCGCTACGAAAAGTGGTGTCCAGAGCACATGCACAATGTGCTGACCGCGATCCAGATCCAGAAACCAAACACTTGTACTTGATAGCCTAATAAATTCTAAATAAAACGAAAATGCCATAGGCTATAATGTAAGAATAATACAACAATATTTTCAGCCTAAAATCGGCAGAAAAATAAGAATATTCAGTCTGGGCAGGAAAAATAACATCCTTAGAAAAGAAAAGAGTGTACGAGCAAACGTATCTCGAAAGCACAACAGAAGTGAAATGTAAACAAAAGCATCGCGTTACAGTCGCCATATATGCAAATTAGAGTCAAGCCTTTTGTCCTCAATGAAAACGCCGCAAAACATTTACATTTGGATCCCTGCCGTAAGATTACTCTGTGAAAATAAGCCATCCAAATAAACGAGATGCCAAAGGAATATTTCAAACTTAATTCCTCCAGACCTAACATTTGAGAGAACCTAAAACATATCTTGCAATATCAAGAGAAAAAAACTGGCAAAAAAAACAGAGGTGTCAAACTCTGCAAATTACAAGCGGATAACAGCGAAAGCCACACAGAAATATGACCTCTAACGGCTTTACTCTGACGAAATGTCTCCCTGAAAACACAGGATTAGTGCTTAGCGAAATATTCAAAGATCCTCCGATCGTACCATACAAAAGGGGCAAAACTTCCTAAGCGGCTACTACACGTGAATGGGAGTCGCGCAGGCCTGTTACCTTGTTGTTATCCTTGGGTAATTCTGACGACCGGAAGGTACTATGCTGATTTAGCTATTTAGTCGCAAATGAACCACACTGGCCTCGAATTTCGATCAAGTATACTTCAGGGCTCTCTGAGCTGTTTTTTCCCCAAAATCCATCTTCAGGATCTCTGAAAGCGTTTTCAATTTGCTTTAGATCATAATCTCGGCCATTTCGAAGCGAACTTATTTGATCGCGCTGAAATAGTAATGGAGGCCGGCAAATACAAACGCTTTTCAGGAACGCTTGAACTCGAGATCTAAACCAAGGACAAAGCTCGTGGCAAAGACGCCGATCCCGCAAGTCCTCGCGCCCGTGTCCCTTTGCTGGCCTCCCATGAGCGTTTGCTGGAAAAACGTCGATACCTTGCGGGCGTGCAAGCGATAAAATCGAGATTTTTTGCGGCTATATACCGGAAATACCTACATTCTCTCTTCTTCTCTCTCTATTACGCGGGGAGTCCTAAGGTGCCTCCTCGGGTTTTTGGCCCTCTGGGGCCAAAAACCCTGCGGGGGCAATAATTTGAATTTGATTCGGCGCATGTAAAATGCGGCGTTTAATCAACTACCGAGCTTCAGTTGAATATTCGACTGGAGCAGTCGAATATTCGACTGACTCGCATCGAATTGAAACATGTCGCATTTAATTGATTTAGACGTCGCATTTTACATGCATTTAACTTGGCAATTCGATTCGGCGCATGTAAAATGCGACGTTTAAACCAGGCCCTAAACTGTTTTGCTCGTTATGCACCTATCATTGGTTTGCCCCAGGATGGGGGGGTCGGGCAACCCTGGGGAATTAGACTTCGTAAAGCACACGTGGGTTTAGCCTGCGTAGCAAGCGTTTCCGTGGAGCAAAGAGCGAAGAAACAGGGTTTTCGGCGTTTTGCCCGCGCGAAAAATGGGGCGAGAGCAAAACTAAGAAGGAAGGGGTGGGGGAGGGGAAGGAAGGAAACGCTTGCAGCCAAGCATTGTGATTTTCAAATACTCCGTTCGCCAGCGAACGGAGCTCGTGATTGGCTGGGCTAGTCGAACATGTGTCAATCAAAGGTCTTAAAGTTCTGAGTGCTGGAAAGAACGTTCAAAGCTTGCATTTGTTTACAAAAAGCGTTAATTTTTCTCACGAAACGAGTATTTAGTCATGAGCTTCGACAGTACGGTAGGAATCCTGTAGTGCAATGCCGACGCTTTCAGTTGACACGAAGCATCTCGGAACGTCTTATCTGATTGGTCAACTATTTCACTTCCGTTGCAGTGGTTGCAAAAAGTTCATTGGTTTGTTTTTCAATAGCCTATTGTTCGGCGCTTCTTTGCGCTGTTTTTATCGTTCAGTCGAAGTGCTTGTCGATGTAGGTGTTTTAGCTATTCGTTTTAGCTTGCAGTGGTTTCGAGACTGTGGTTTTTAGCTGGTTATTTAGTGAGGTGGTTTAATGACCACTTGGAGCGGCAGAGGACAAGGTGCTTGCCCAAATTGCAGCGCAACATATTCCAGTAGATGGAAACCTTCCAATTGTTCGAAGTGCGGCTTCGAACTCGGAGGTTCTGCACCAGTTTCAAAGGCCCAGAAGATGTGTTGTCCTCCTGCTGTAAACATATGCGGTGGACTGCATTCGATACGTACAAGTTCTAGGGACGACCGTTGTTTAGTTTACAGCAAAAATAACTTGTGGATATGCTTGCACCCAGACTGCAAGGACGTACGAGCCGCGTACGTATCGAGCGATCGTGCAGTGGATTTCACATGTCAGCACATCAAGAAAGTGTCTGATAGCGTTGGTGTCCTCGACAAGTACAACCTAACAGCAGCAAAGATAGCCGCATATCATTGCGATACACCAACCAAAGCTCTGCTAGATAATATATCGATCCCGCTTGGTCGCGAGGCCGTCTACAAAGTCTCCGACCGCTCGTACGTTGCTTATGGACCCCCAAGTGCTACCAACACCCTTGGTTTTTGTCATGTCAAGGTTGAAAATGCCAAGAAAGTGGGTACTGCCTTTCACAAATGCAGTTGTAAAGGTTTTGTTGCGAAGGCAAAACAAGAGAAGTCGCGTGCTCTTTGTGTCCATCTTCATGTTGTCTTTTGCGCACTGGAACTGTACACGCATGTTGATCCCTCTTCTGCATCTGCAACACCCAATACCAGCTTGTCCAACTTCCATCATGTCCACTACATCAGTTGAAGCTCCAAGCTCATCTCGACAATTGCCCAGCAACAGCCCCACTGCATCACCTGAAGCTCCCTCGGTGTCCAGACTGGCAACATTAAATTTATATTCCACATTTAAGTTGCCATACCATTTTAGCCCTGAATACCTCAACAATGTTGGTGTTAAAGATGCATCAACCCTTCTTGGTGGTGACAATGGCTGGCCATCAGTGTTCGCGGTCAAGGAGGTGGCCTGTGAAGTTTGTGGTGAGCCCTTGGGAACATCGAAACTTCATTCAGGCATTAGAGGGGGTAGCATCTTGTACACTAATCAAAATCCATTTAAAGATGTTGTTGTGAAAGTGAAAGAATGTACCTCAACGGAATGCAGAGCAATGCATCGGGTTTGCCCTACAGAAGAAGGTATATTTATAGTTTTTTTAAAGTTCTAAAATTGCAAAGTTGTATTGTTGCATACATGTACTTGTTTTTGTTTGAATATTGGGTATTTTTCAATGTTTTTTAAGGGAAGTGATCAACCAGTTTGGCATTAAAAAAACGTTCAGATTGCAGACTTTTGCATTAAATTGCCAGATGTTAAAGTTGTGATTATCATTGTCTCTGCTATTGATGATACCTGCATTTTTGTCATATTCTATTCAAGGTCTCTTTAACATATCTGACAAGATTCTTGTGGCTTTTGATATTCTTTTGGAATGGCGTGAACTATTCAAGAGAGGCTGCCCCATCTCCAGTTTCATCAAGGCCAAATCTGAACAGCTTCTACTAAAAGTGAACAAGGTAATTTTCAAGTTTACTTAAGGCGGCTGAACACAGTTTTTGATACCTCTGTTTCATTCACCTTTTTCTCTAAAACCCCTGATCCTGTGATCGCCAAAAATGGTTGCAAGCAAGGTGACGTGTGTCCCGTTGCCACCTTGTTGAAGGTTCACCGGCATACAGCTGTTTCGGGAAAGGTTGTCCAAAAGAAGAGTAAGCGTTCGCGACAATGCCGAAAGGTAGTATGGGAGATATTCAATAAAATAAATTCAATTTGTAGTTAACGCCCAGAATCGAAGATGCCACGACTGTCCAGTGAAGGCCTACGGTAGCGAGCTATTTGGATGAAAGAGTTCCTTAGGATATAGCGTAGATGAAGTGGCAGTACGCACAGGCTTATGCATGTTGAAGTTCTCTCTCGCTATCACGCTACAAAATCACGTCCAAAAACAAAGGGTTCATTAGCGATGGCTCGGCCCGTGCACCACGATTTTTGGTACATTTCTCCGACTTTCTCTGCAAAGCATGACATAAAATAAGTAAGGTTTGTCAGAATCATGCTTTATCCGTGAATCCTAAGCCTTTGTTCGTAATTCATGGTCTGGATCATTTGACTGAATTTTGAAACTCACTTATATCTCAATGTCAGTAACAAAGTGTGAGCATGTATTTCTAGCTGACGTTTTCGATACCATTGTCGTCATGTTTTCGTTGACTCAAACTGACAGTTTACCATAATGTCTTTCGGCATTGTCGCGTACGCTTTTATGCTTCTTTTGGACAACCTTTCTCGAAACAGCTGTATATAGAATTCCCTTTTTTAAAGTTCAATTCTTTTCAATCTTCCAGTTACTTATTTCCTAAAGAATTTTTGTGCCAAATTTCTCGAAATTCTAATGAGTGGTTCTCAAGAAATAGGCGTATCTCCGAGAAGTCAATTTTTTACTCAATCGCACTTTTTCGACTTACTACGCATGCATTGCATTTAACTGGTTTTTTAATTAACATTGAAAAAGCTGACAATTCCTGGGTTCTTTGCATTGTTACCTTTTCTAACATACCTTTGTAACAAAAGAGTAAAACCATCAATACATTGTATTCAGATAGTGCGGACTTAGAGTAAATAAAATGATCGCTGTGCTGACGTCGTGTTTGTTTTTATGCAATGTTTGTGCGCACGCTGAATTGCGTTAGCAAGAGCAGGCTCCAAAACTGTGTTCAGACACCTTAACTGTAAGGCACATTGAAGTTATCCATTTGAATTCAGTATGATGCTGAAAATCTTATCTAGGCTCAGTCTACGTGTCCAACATCTGAAAAGCTAAATTACTACAATGAGCTGCTCTACAATGGTTTCTGGGCATTTCAGATGATGACGGAGAGGGACTTGTCAACCACAGTGTGTGGAATATGTGGGATAATTGGTGAAGTGTACTTGGGTGATGGCAATGAAAAGAACTGCTGTAGCAATGCAAAGGTATTTTAATTTATGTCTATGTATAAAGATTTTTCTTGGGGGAATCTTTGTTTACAATATTTGACTCATTTGCATAAGCACTTCTAAATGTTATTTTTTATCCAGCAACAGATGTGTCACATCTGAATAGTAAAATAGCATTAGACAGTTTAAACTTTTGCTATGATATTAACTTGATCGGTTAAAACATTTTCTTTTTGTTATCTGGATTTTAAATCAAATAATGTATTAAGCTCATTAGTGCTTTTGCCTCTCTCATATCTCTCCTTAATTTTACCAGTGTGACAGCTGGTAACTACTGTAACAATGATGAAATTGTTTTGCAGAGGGGGTCGACGAAACCTCTACATCTACAACAATGGAATTCCCAGAGGTATTGGTTAATGATGTTAAAAAGTTGAGACACTGAAGCCAAAAGTGTTACCATGGGAACAACATAAGTGTTATTCTGTTCAATTTGTGATGTACATTTATGGTGTCAGGTTTGAAGACACTGCTCCAATATTTCAGGAGATATTCTTAATGCAGTATTTTATTGTTTTATCACTTTTGCCCAATGGCATAATTGAACAAAAAAGGTAATTGATAACTAAAACAAGGTATTCAAAGAAGGAAAACACCATTTTTCTTGACATTGCAAAGCCTTTCGAATAAGCAGCAATTATTTTTACTCCATAGGCACTTTAATGTAAGATTAATATTACTGCTAGTAAAAAAATACCTTCCCACAAGTAATCAAATGTGCCAAACCACAATTGGTAAATTCAACCACAATCTTTTATGTCACTTTTCTTTTTAGAACAACACTGTTTATTTTGCCTGCTGCCCTAAACCCCCTCCCCTCCCCCTCACCCTCCCCCCTTTGTTTTGATGCTTTAAGCCTGGTTTTCACTGGCGACGCAAGCATAATGCAAGCACAAGCGCAAGCACAAGGATCAAAATTTTTCCTTTTTCTTGTGCTTGCGCTTATGCTTGCGTTCGCTTGCGTCGTGTGAAAACGGAGCTTTATGCTTGCGCTTATGCTTGCGTCGCTAGTGAAAACCAGGCTTTAATTGTTAGTCATTTTTACATAAATGTAGCTGATGGAAACACTGGAGAGCATGTCTCCAAACTCGAAGAGCATAGCCCATACCTATACTCCAAGGAAGAGGAAAGCTTTTCTAGAGGTAATTTTAGACATGCTATGTAACTTGAGACATGCTCAATGCATCAGGCTATCATAGTATACAGCAGGGGGGATTAACCTTAATTTAAGTGAAATTTAAATTTAAACTTTAATTTCAACTTTCAATTCTAATTTGAAATTCTCAAAAGTACTATTAATAAATTTTAATAATCCTACGAGAAAAAAAACGCACAGCAGGATTCCATAGCTAGTATTTCCAAAATCACAAAATAATTACACCCATATCAGTTGTTACAGAGTTAGCATAAGTAACCTTTATGGCTCAATGTAACAATGTAACTAAAAGGAAAAAAAATGAAAAGAACTATTTCTGTTATTGTCAATTGTTTTTTTTTTAATTAAAAAGGGTTACCGTATTGACTCGTGTATAAGTCGACCCCTCATTTTCCAGGTCAAAAATCAGATTTTTCATCATTTATAGTTAAAGAAATAAAATTCAGACCAATAGAAATTTCCCAAAACGTCAATCTTTTCTTCCTGAGAATGTATTGAAAACACGGTGAATTAAAAAAAGAGGTGAGAGGTGTAATCATACGCAGTGAAATTTATCAAGACTTGTTTAATCACGATTTAACCACATACGAGCTCTTCGATTTACAAGCGAAGTATTTTATGATATTTGGAAGTAAATCGCATTGCATTTAACTAACCTTGATCTTGATGTTGAGTTTGAAAGGAGATTTAGATAAGAAGACCGAAGGAACACTAAAGAGCTTCGAAAGATCGCTCAATAAAAACACTGCCATCTTGGAAAGCTTGGTAACTAAACTACGAATTTGAGGAGTACTGAAAACTAAGATAACTCCACATGCTTTCTGAACTTTGCCAGGTCACTAAGCCACGGTAATCGTTCCATGAAAATGAAAGTTCAGCACCGTAAACAGCAGCGAAGCCCTAAGAGAAATGTCTGCTCCACAGATAAAAAGGCACATTTAGAAATCATCTCTAGTAGGTTTACGTTTAAAGCATTTAACTTTAGATATTTCACACTTTTTTGTTGACGAAGAATGTGCCGAAAACTAAGAAACTCGACCACAATTAGAACTGGTTTTGTAAACGCACTTCAGACAATTGTTATGTTAATTTCGTGGACTGCTTTGTCATGTCTATGTGTATGACTCGTGTATAAGTCGAGGGCGATTTTTTGGGCTGATTTTTTGGTCGTAAAAGGTCGACCTATACACGAGTAAATGCGGTATGCAATGGGGTGTGGACAAAACCTGGGCCCGGGCCCATGAGCTAGCCCATGGGCCACCCTATGGGCTACCCTATGGGTTACCTTATTTTGATGATTTTATAATTTCACAATAATTTTATCAATACGATTTTTTTAATTATTTGTATTGTATTCATATCGGTGTAAAATGTTCGGCAACTTGACCTTTTTGTCGCTTTTGTCGCCACTCTACAAAACCTTGAAGGGAAGCATAGTTGGTAGTGTGTATGGGAATTTTGTCTTTTGATCAAAGTTTTCTAAATCTGAATAAATGATAGGAAATCAATAGAGGAATTTAAAACAAATTGAACATATTTATGGGGAAACTCTTCAGGCAAAATTTTCTATACGTGTTTGTTCGAAGAACTATTTAATCGGGTGAAAGCCAGTTCAAAACCAGCTCTATTTTCGCGGCGACCGTTTTCAAGGATTCCATTTTCCCTTTTTTACCCCTGAAAGTTCTGTTTTTCATCTGGATGTCTACTCAACTCACCACAGAAAAAAACTGGCTCATATTTTGCCAATTCGGCAAGTGCGATCGAACTGAGTGTGTGATTTCTTTCGTGGAAATTACTACAGCATTGACCGGTATTTCAACGCGCGGAAGCTGCGTCTCTTATCTTGGCACAGGTTTCTTCAAGTTCTTTACTTTATTTAGTGCTTTCTTCCTCAAGTTTAAACTTTAATTTTTGCCTCATTTCCTCGGCAAACTTTTCACGTGGGCTTAGTAACTGGCACCTGCTTGTCGGAAGAGGAACGTCACTCGTTTTCAGTATTCAATGTAATCTGCGCAATATAAATGTAAATTATTTATTATTGTTGTTGACGCTTCTAGCTGCTTTTTACGCTCTCAAGCGTTCTTTAAGTCGAGAAATAATGTTCAATTAAGACTAGTCTTGAGAGTAGTCTTTTATGGAAAATGGAGATCTTCTACCAGATATAATTGTTTCGGTGGGTTGTGCCCGTTAATAGTTTCACAGGCAGGTTTTTTCTGTGGTGAGTTGAGTAGACATCCAGATGAAAAACAGAACTTTCAGGGGTAAAAAAGGGAAAATGGAATCCTTGAAAACGGTCGCCGCGAAAATAGAGCTGGTTTTGAACTGGCTTTCACCCGATTAAATAGTTCTTCGAACAAACACGTATAGAAAATTTTGCCTGAAGAGTTTCCCCATAAATATGTTCAATTTGTTTTAAATTCCTCTATTGATTTCCTATCATTTATTCAGATTTAGAAAACTTTGATCAAAAGACAAAATTCCCATACACACTACCAACTATGCTTCCCTTCAAGGTTTTGTAGAGTGGCGACAAAAGCGACAAAAAGGTCAAGTTGCCGAACATTTTACACCGATATGAATACAATACAAATAATTAAAAAAATCGTATTGATAAAATTATTGTGAAATTATAAAATCATCAAAATAAGGTAACCCATAGGGTAGCCCATAGGGTGGCCCATGGGCTAGCTCATGGGCCCGGGCCCAGGTTTTGTCCACACCCCATTGCATACCGCATTTACTCGTGTATAGGTCGACCTTTTACGACCAAAAAATCAGCCCAAAAAATCGCCCTCGACTTATACACGAGTCATACACATAGACATGACAAAGCAGTCCACGAAATTAACATAACAATTGTCTGAAGTGCGTTTACAAAACCAGTTCTAATTGTGGTCGAGTTTCTTAGTTTTCGGCACATTCTTCGTCAACAAAAAAGTGTGAAATATCTAAAGTTAAATGCTTTAAACGTAAACCTACTAGAGATGATTTCTAAATGTGCCTTTTTATCTGTGGAGCAGACATTTCTCTTAGGGCTTCGCTGCTGTTTACGGTGCTGAACTTTCATTTTCATGGAACGATTACCGTGGCTTAGTGACCTGGCAAAGTTCAGAAAGCATGTGGAGTTATCTTAGTTTTCAGTACTCCTCAAATTCGTAGTTTGGTTACCAAGCTTTCCAAGATGGCAGTGTTTTTATTGAGCGATCTTTCGAAGCTCTTTAGTGTTCCTTCGGTCTTCTTATCTAAATCTCCTTTCAAACTCAACATCAAGATCAAGGTTAGTTAAATGCAATGCGATTTACTTCCAAATATCATAAAATACTTCGCTTGTAAATCGAAGAGCTCGTATGTGGTTAAATCGTGATTAAACAAGTCTTGATAAACTTCACTGCGTATGATTACACCTCTGCTTTTTTTAATTCACCGTGTTTTCAATACATTCTCAGGAAGAAAAGATTGACGTTTTGGGAAATTTCTATTGGTCTGAATTTTATTTCTTTAACTATAAATGATGAAAAATCTGATTTTTGACCTGGAAAATGAGGGGTCGACTTATACACGAGTCAATACGGTAACCCTTTTTAATTAAAAAAAAAACAATTGACAATAACAGAAATAGTTCTTTTCATTTTTTTTCCTTTTAGTTACATTGTTACATTGAGCCATAAAGGTTACTTATGCTAACTCTGTAACAACTGATATGGGTGTAATTATTTTGTGATTTTGGAAATACTAGCTATGGAATCCTGCTGTGCGTTTTTTTTCTCGTAGGATTATTAAAATTTATTAATAGTACTTTTGAGAATTTCAAATTAGAATTGAAAGTTGAAATTAAAGTTTAAATTTAAATTTCACTTAAATTAAGGTTAATCCCCCCTGCTGTATACTATGATAGCCTGATGCATTGAGCATGTCTCAAGTTACATAGCATGTCTAAAATTACCTCTAGAAAAGCTTTCCTCTTCCTTGGAGTATAGGTATGGGCTATGCTCTTCGAGTTTGGAGACATGCTCTCCAGTGTTTCCATCAGCTACATTTATGTAAAAATGACTAACAATTAAAGCCTGGTTTTCACTAGCGACGCAAGCATAAGCGCAAGCATAAAGCTCCGTTTTCACACGACGCAAGCGAACGCAAGCATAAGCGCAAGCACAAGAAAAAGGAAAAATTTTGATCCTTGTGCTTGCGCTTGTGCTTGCATTATGCTTGCGTCGCCAGTGAAAACCAGGCTTAAAGCATCAAAACAAAGGGGGGAGGGTGAGGGGGAGGGGAGGGGGTTTAGGGCAGCAGGCAAAATAAACAGTGTTGTTCTAAAAAGAAAAGTGACATAAAAGATTGTGGTTGAATTTACCAATTGTGGTTTGGCACATTTGATTACTTGTGGGAAGGTATTTTTTTACTAGCAGTAATATTAATCTTACATTAAAGTGCCTATGGAGTAAAAATAATTGCTGCTTATTCGAAAGGCTTTGCAATGTCAAGAAAAATGGTGTTTTCCTTCTTTGAATACCTTGTTTTAGTTATCAATTACCTTTTTTGTTCAATTATGCCATTGGGCAAAAGTGATAAAACAATAAAATACTGCATTAAGAATATCTCCTGAAATATTGGAGCAGTGTCTTCAAACCTGACACCATAAATGTACATCACAAATTGAACAGAATAACACTTATGTTGTTCCCATGGTAACACTTTTGGCTTCAGTGTCTCAACTTTTTAACATCATTAACCAATACCTCTGGGAATTCCATTGTTGTAGATGTAGAGGTTTCGTCGACCCCCTCTGCAAAACAATTTCATCATTGTTACAGTAGTTACCAGCTGTCACACTGGTAAAATTAAGGAGAGATATGAGAGAGGCAAAAGCACTAATGAGCTTAATACATTATTTGATTTAAAATCCAGATAACAAAAAGAAAATGTTTTAACCGATCAAGTTAATATCATAGCAAAAGTTTAAACTGTCTAATGCTATTTTACTATTCAGATGTGACACATCTGTTGCTGGATAAAAAATAACATTTAGAAGTGCTTATGCAAATGAGTCAAATATTGTAAACAAAGATTCCCCCAAGAAAAATCTTTATACATAGACATAAATTAAAATACCTTTGCATTGCTACAGCAGTTCTTTTCATTGCCATCACCCAAGTACACTTCACCAATTATCCCACATATTCCACACACTGTGGTTGACAAGTCCCTCTCCGTCATCATCTGAAATGCCCAGAAACCATTGTAGAGCAGCTCATTGTAGTAATTTAGCTTTTCAGATGTTGGACACGTAGACTGAGCCTAGATAAGATTTTCAGCATCATACTGAATTCAAATGGATAACTTCAATGTGCCTTACAGTTAAGGTGTCTGAACACAGTTTTGGAGCCTGCTCTTGCTAACGCAATTCAGCGTGCGCACAAACATTGCATAAAAACAAACACGACGTCAGCACAGCGATCATTTTATTTACTCTAAGTCCGCACTATCTGAATACAATGTATTGATGGTTTTACTCTTTTGTTACAAAGGTATGTTAGAAAAGGTAACAATGCAAAGAACCCAGGAATTGTCAGCTTTTTCAATGTTAATTAAAAAACCAGTTAAATGCAATGCATGCGTAGTAAGTCGAAAAAGTGCGATTGAGTAAAAAATTGACTTCTCGGAGATACGCCTATTTCTTGAGAACCACTCATTAGAATTTCGAGAAATTTGGCACAAAAATTCTTTAGGAAATAAGTAACTGGAAGATTGAAAAGAATTGAACTTTAAAAAAGGGAATTCTATATACAGCTGTTTCGAGAAAGGTTGTCCAAAAGAAGCATAAAAGCGTACGCGACAATGCCGAAAGACATTATGGTAAACTGTCAGTTTGAGTCAACGAAAACATGACGACAATGGTATCGAAAACGTCAGCTAGAAATACATGCTCACACTTTGTTACTGACATTGAGATATAAGTGAGTTTCAAAATTCAGTCAAATGATCCAGACCATGAATTACGAACAAAGGCTTAGGATTCACGGATAAAGCATGATTCTGACAAACCTTACTTATTTTATGTCATGCTTTGCAGAGAAAGTCGGAGAAATGTACCAAAAATCGTGGTGCACGGGCCGAGCCATCGCTAATGAACCCTTTGTTTTTGGACGTGATTTTGTAGCGTGATAGCGAGAGAGAACTTCAACATGCATAAGCTTGTGCGTACTGCCACTTCATCTACGCTATATCCTAAGGAACTCTTTCATCCAAATAGCTCGCTACCGTAGGCCTTCACTGGACAGTCGTGGCATCTTCGATTCTGGGCGTTAACTACAAATTGAATTTATTTTATTGAATATCTCCCATACTACCTTTCGGCATTGTCGCGAACGCTTACTCTTCTTTTGGACAACCTTTCCCGAAACAGCTGTATGCCGGTGAACCTTCAACAAGGTGGCAACGGGACACACGTCACCTTGCTTGCAACCATTTTTGGCGATCACAGGATCAGGGGTTTTAGAGAAAAAGGTGAATGAAACAGAGGTATCAAAAACTGTGTTCAGCCGCCTTAAGTAAACTTGAAAATTACCTTGTTCACTTTTAGTAGAAGCTGTTCAGATTTGGCCTTGATGAAACTGGAGATGGGGCAGCCTCTCTTGAATAGTTCACGCCATTCCAAAAGAATATCAAAAGCCACAAGAATCTTGTCAGATATGTTAAAGAGACCTTGAATAGAATATGACAAAAATGCAGGTATCATCAATAGCAGAGACAATGATAATCACAACTTTAACATCTGGCAATTTAATGCAAAAGTCTGCAATCTGAACGTTTTTTTAATGCCAAACTGGTTGATCACTTCCCTTAAAAAACATTGAAAAATACCCAATATTCAAACAAAAACAAGTACATGTATGCAACAATACAACTTTGCAATTTTAGAACTTTAAAAAAACTATAAATATACCTTCTTCTGTAGGGCAAACCCGATGCATTGCTCTGCATTCCGTTGAGGTACATTCTTTCACTTTCACAACAACATCTTTAAATGGATTTTGATTAGTGTACAAGATGCTACCCCCTCTAATGCCTGAATGAAGTTTCGATGTTCCCAAGGGCTCACCACAAACTTCACAGGCCACCTCCTTGACCGCGAACACTGATGGCCAGCCATTGTCACCACCAAGAAGGGTTGATGCATCTTTAACACCAACATTGTTGAGGTATTCAGGGCTAAAATGGTATGGCAACTTAAATGTGGAATATAAATTTAATGTTGCCAGTCTGGACACCGAGGGAGCTTCAGGTGATGCAGTGGGGCTGTTGCTGGGCAATTGTCGAGATGAGCTTGGAGCTTCAACTGATGTAGTGGACATGATGGAAGTTGGACAAGCTGGTATTGGGTGTTGCAGATGCAGAAGAGGGATCAACATGCGTGTACAGTTCCAGTGCGCAAAAGACAACATGAAGATGGACACAAAGAGCACGCGACTTCTCTTGTTTTGCCTTCGCAACAAAACCTTTACAACTGCATTTGTGAAAGGCAGTACCCACTTTCTTGGCATTTTCAACCTTGACATGACAAAAACCAAGGGTGTTGGTAGCACTTGGGGGTCCATAAGCAACGTACGAGCGGTCGGAGACTTTGTAGACGGCCTCGCGACCAAGCGGGATCGATATATTATCTAGCAGAGCTTTGGTTGGTGTATCGCAATGATATGCGGCTATCTTTGCTGCTGTTAGGTTGTACTTGTCGAGGACACCAACGCTATCAGACACTTTCTTGATGTGCTGACATGTGAAATCCACTGCACGATCGCTCGATACGTACGCGGCTCGTACGTCCTTGCAGTCTGGGTGCAAGCATATCCACAAGTTATTTTTGCTGTAAACTAAACAACGGTCGTCCCTAGAACTTGTACGTATCGAATGCAGTCCACCGCATATGTTTACAGCAGGAGGACAACACATCTTCTGGGCCTTTGAAACTGGTGCAGAACCTCCGAGTTCGAAGCCGCACTTCGAACAATTGGAAGGTTTCCATCTACTGGAATATGTTGCGCTGCAATTTGGGCAAGCACCTTGTCCTCTGCCGCTCCAAGTGGTCATTAAACCACCTCACTAAATAACCAGCTAAAAACCACAGTCTCGAAACCACTGCAAGCTAAAACGAATAGCTAAAACACCTACATCGACAAGCACTTCGACTGAACGATAAAAACAGCGCAAAGAAGCGCCGAACAATAGGCTATTGAAAAACAAACCAATGAACTTTTTGCAACCACTGCAACGGAAGTGAAATAGTTGACCAATCAGATAAGACGTTCCGAGAGCTTCGTGTCAACTGAAAGCGTCGGCATTGCACTACAGGATTCCTACCGTACTGTCGAAGCTCATGACTAAATACTCGTTTCGTGAGAAAAATTAACGCTTTTTGTAAACAAATGCAAGCTTTGAACGTTCTTTCCAGCACTCAGAACTTTAAGACCTTTGATTGACACATGTTCGACTAGCCCAGCCAATCACGAGCTCCGTTCGCTGGCGAACGGAGTATTTGAAAATCACAATGCTTGGCTGCAAGCGTTTCCTTCCTTCCCCTCCCCCACCCCTTCCTTCTTAGTTTTGCTCTCGCCCCATTTTTCGCGCGGGCAAAACGCCGAAAACCCTGTTTCTTCGCTCTTTGCTCCACGGAAACGCTTGCTACGCAGGCTAAACCCACGTGTGCTTTACGAAGTCTAATTCCCCAGGGTTGCCCGACCCCCCATCCTGGGGCAAACCAATGATAGGTGCATAACGAGCAAAACAGTTTAGGGCCTGGTTTAAACGTCGCATTTTACATGCGCCGAATCGAATTGCCAAGTTAAATGCATGTAAAATGCGACGTCTAAATCAATTAAATGCGACATGTTTCAATTCGATGCGAGTCAGTCGAATATTCGACTGCTCCAGTCGAATATTCAACTGAAGCTCGGTAGTTGATTAAACGCCGCATTTTACATGCGCCGAATCAAATTCAAATTATTGCCCCCGCAGGGTTTTTGGCCCCAGAGGGCCAAAAACCCGAGGAGGCACCTTAGGACTCCCCGCGTAATAGAGAGAGAAGAAGAGAGAATGTAGGTATTTCCGGTATATAGCCGCAAAAAATCCTCGATTTTATCGCTTGCACGCCCGCAAGGTATCGACGTTTTTCCAGCAAACGCTCATGGGAGGCCAGCAAAGGGACACGGGCGCGAGGACTTGCGGGATCGGCGTCTTTGCCACGAGCTTTGTCCTTGGTTTAGATCTCGAGTTCAAGCGTTCCTGAAAAGCGTTTGTATTTGCCGGCCTCCATTACTATTTCAGCGCGATCAAATAAGTTCGCTTCGAAATGGCCGAGATTATGACCTAAAGCAAATTGAAAACGCTTTCAGAGATCCTGAAGATGGATTTTGGGGAAAAAACAGCTCAGAGAGCCCTGAAGTATACTTGATCGAAATTCGAGGCCAGTGTGGTTCATTTGCGACTAAATAGCTAAATCAGCATAGTACCTTCCGGTCGTCAGAATTACCCAAGGATAACAACAAGGTAACAGACCTGCGCGACTCCCATTCACGTGTAGTAGCCGCTTAGGAAGTTTTGCCCCTTTTGTATGGTACGATCGGAGGATCTTTGAATATTTCGCTAAGCACTAATCCTGTGTTTTCAGGGAGACATTTCGTCAGAGTAAAGCCGTTAGAGGTCATATTTCTGTGTGGCTTTCGCTGTTATCCGCTTGTAATTTGCAGAGTTTGACACCTCTGTTTTTTTTTTGCCAGTTTTTTTCTCTTGATATTGCAAGATATGTTTTAGGTTCTCTCAAATGTTAGGTCTGGAGGAATTAAGTTTGAAATATTCCTTTGGCATCTCGTTTATTTGGATGGCTTATTTTCACAGAGTAATCTTACGGCAGGGATCCAAATGTAAATGTTTTGCGGCGTTTTCATTGAGGACAAAAGGCTTGACTCTAATTTGCATATATGGCGACTGTAACGCGATGCTTTTGTTTACATTTCACTTCTGTTGTGCTTTCGAGATACGTTTGCTCGTACACTCTTTTCTTTTCTAAGGATGTTATTTTTCCTGCCCAGACTGAATATTCTTATTTTTCTGCCGATTTTAGGCTGAAAATATTGTTGTATTATTCTTACATTATAGCCTATGGCATTTTCGTTTTATTTAGAATTTATTAGGCTATCAAGTACAAGTGTTTGGTTTCTGGATCTGGATCGCGGTCAGCACATTGTGCATGTGCTCTGGACACCACTTTTCGTAGCGAGGCCAAGATGTCACGTCAAAATATATTCTTATATAAAAAAGAGTTCATATCAAGACAATTGTTTTTTTTTTGAGTATCTGACCATAGTTAATATAGGGGACTGGTTATGAAGCCCGGCAAACATCAAAGTGGTAAACAAAGATGGCGAGATTTATGTTGGAAGGTCCACGACAGTGCACAATCTTTTGTTTTGCCCTCATACACTATGCATGAATTATGTAACCAACACGTTTCTATTGGTTAGTTTCTCAGAACGGAGTAAACAACTATTGTATTTTGTGCACCGTCAAAGCCAAAAAAGCGAACAAAAACCTAAAACAAAGAACTTTGTCGAGTTTCATAACCATTCCCCTCTATTAACTATGATCTGACTAAAACAATAACGTTCAATATTATTGTTTCAATGAGCAGAAATAAAAGAAAGCGGGGGCAGCTTTAGTGATAACTATTACTAGTGTAAGTAATTATGTTTGCTCGAATGGGAATTTAAAACACGTCGCTCGCGCTCAGCAATTTTATTCGGCAAAATAATGCGACGTTTAAATCAAATCAGCCAAACGTATTCATTCGAGTCGACTAAAATTAGTATTTGATTCGGCGCATGTAAAATGCGACGTTTAAACCTGGCCTAAGTGGAAAACATAATTTAAAATACTTGGGATAGCTTGAGAACTGGTTTAGACAAAACATACGCATAATTACACAGCATGCGAATGACGAGTGTCATGAATCTCGCATGTAAACAATAAATTTACATTCGCAAATGTCCGACATTTTCGCCACCGAAACTTGGGAGAAGTTTCACATACGTTATATCTTCTGATCTTTCGACAACTAGAAATAAATCAGTACCAAACCATATGGTAAAATACCATTATTGAAAAAAGAGAGAGAGAGTTATGGTGTTATTTCTGGGAGACGACATTGTAAGGTTATTGCGTGACAATAGATAACTTATGAAATCGAATGTTATCTCATTTCTGACGCACAAAAGCAGTTTTTCTTGTCAGTCTGCATTTTGTACCCGGTCTGCATTTTGTACTGACCGGTAATGGTAATATTCTATCTGTACAAAAAATTTCACGGTGATTTCAAAAGTGACATAATTTTTATTGTCACTATTTATCTCTCCAGGAACTTTTCCAGACTTCACCAGTAAACAATCTTTCTGTCCCCTTCTAAAACAACTTTTGCTGACATGAAATTTACGATGGGAAATAAGCTCCGAATCAATACTGCCGTACTTATTTGAGGATGGTATTTAGTAACTTTCCGTTCCATATGCTGTGCTTAACTGTGGGTGACGCTTAGTAGTATGCACTTCTTATGCAAGTAAATTTGGTGTACCAAACAGAATACGAGTGCTTCGAGCGCACGAGAAGGCCTTGTTTGTATGCATGACTGCAATGGTGGGCAGCGGTTTTTCAAGACGAATCAATCGAATCGATCCGATCCACAGTTATGGTGCCGTATATGGAAAGCTGGACTTTTCCGATCGAATATAAGAATTCTCCATAATTTTGACAAATCGACCGAATCGATCGAATCGACAAAAGGTTATGGGGTCCTACTACAACGGTGATATTTTTCCAAGTCTTGCTAATGAAATGCAACAGTCCAATAGAAAGCTGGACTTTTCCAGTCAAATCACAGGCGGCCCAGACGTTGTTTGTGATTTACATACGTGACAGTATTGCGTTACGTTTTGTATTTATGAGAATGTATGAAAATGGTTTGAAAATCGCTCTAAATTCAACTTGTAGTAAAGGATTTAAATAAAAGAAGCTTACCTTAGACCGTGCCTGTGTTATTTTGAAGTCTTTGTGGCAGCTGAGTCGTTCTAAAGCCATTTTGACGATTTAAACTTTTCCAGGTTTGCTTTCCATTTAATGGAAAGCAAACCTGGAAAAGTTTAAATCGTCAAAATGGCTTTAGAACGACTTTAGAACGACTCAGCTGCCACAAAGACTTCAAAATAACACAGGCACGGTCTAAGGTAAGCTTCTTTTATTTAAATCCTTTACTACAAGTTGAATTTAGAGCGATTTTCAAACCATTTTCATACATTCTCATAAATACAAAACGTAACGCAATACTGTCACGTATGTAAATCACAAACAACGTCTGGGCCACCTGTGGTCAAATATAAGAATTCTCCATTTGACAAATCGACCGAATCGATCGAATCGACAAAAGGTTATGGGGTCCTACTACAACGGTGATATTTTTCCAAGTCTCGCTAATGAGATGCAACAGTCCAATGGAAAGCTGGACTTTTCCAATCGAATATACGAATTCTCCATTTGACAAATCGACCGAATCGATCGAATCAACAAAAGTTTGTGGGGCCCTTCTGCTACAGCGATATTTTTCTAATTCTAGCTAATGAGATGCAACAGTCCAATGGAAAGCTGCACTTTCCCGTTCGAAATAAGAATTCTCCATTTGACAAATCGATCGAATCGATCGAATTGTTATACCCATTTTCCAATGGACTCTATTTGACAGTATTGGACAACCCTCGTAGGGGAAGTGGGAGGTTCTGAGCTCCTGTCCCCCCTCAATCCATATCAGAGGACAAGTTCTTTCTATATTCAAGTAAAAATTTGCAGGAGATAGCTCCATTCCATGAGCCACTTTGCTTGTGTACAATAATTGGGGACGGGGAGTGTAAGTCTTGGGATCCGCAGGCACCTATGATTTGGGACAATTTTTCTTTCTTTAGAACAAATTGCACCATCCAAGCTGATCCACGCACATGTTGTAGGTTCTCGGATGGATGTTGTCACATTGTGTGATCAAATGGTAAGAGTTGCGAAGAACCAGGGCTCTTCTATGCACTTTTATGCACTGAGTCAATGGAAAAGATGAGTTTTCAGGGTCTAAAATTTCTTTAATTTCTATCTGTGAATGAATAATGTCAGCTTGCCTAGTTTTATTAATCGACAACAGTCAATTTATTGGATTTTTACACAAAAAACTAGGCAGCATCTACAGACATAAACCTACTGTCACTTATTGGGCCTTGATGACACGTTAAGCGTTGCTTACACTTTAGGCAAAACTCAAACTTGTCATGTAGACTCTGGCAAAATCCTCGCAAGCATGTGGCAAGAGGAGGAAAACTATGAAGTCCTGAAACGCTGCTAAATCCAAATAAATTATGTCCAACTAGTTTTTTTGCTGTGTTATGGAAAAGCTGTTAATCTTCTAGATATGTGAACTTTAGAGTGGAGTAATGTGAAGTTCTTGTATAAGAAGCAGCGGAACACAACTTGGTCAGTGATATAAAGCAAGACATGATTAAATTTGACACTGCCTTACTTCACTCAAACTGGAGCAACCTATGGCAAAACTACTTAAACAAAATTCCAATAGACATAAAAGCGTTGAGTTGTGGGCAAAAATAGATTATGAGCATTTTGGCCACCATTTCTCTTATACGATATCTGTAAAAATCCTTGCAGCGTGTAAGCATGTGTGCTGCAGGCAATGGCGCAATTTGTTCTAAAAATACACAAATTGTCCCATATCATAGGGACAGCCCCAATACTAGAAATGGTGTGTGCTTACAGTCTTTAACCCTGATTAAGGCACCTGATACCAGCAGAATTCTACTAATATATTCATAACTGTGTTGCAGAAATTTGACAAGTAAGGCCATCATATATTATGTGAATGTTACCTGCTTTTACACACTTGAGAGTATCTTTCTGAATAGTCTTGCCGAGATCTCTTGCTACTAGATGACATGTTAAGGTGGCCAAACACAGTTTTCAAGTGCCTATGCCTAATTCACCATTACTTTTAGACTATTCATGCTTTGGTGTCCGTTTTTGCAAGAGTCAAGGTTAACCACAGAAGAATTTATTCTTGCATTTTGGTTAGGGTTTGTGCTGTTGCCATGGCAATGGGGCTGGCTTAAAACAGCTTAAAAATTGTTTTTGTTTATTTTGAAAGAAATCTAGTGGTTAGATTATTTTCATCATTTGCCCACTACGAACTGACATTAAATCCCTTCTGTCAACACTGTTCTGATAAAATTTTGACATAGGCAATTTTCATAATTCACCGTAAACCGTTTTCTGTATTATTAAAATTCCCTATGTCAAAAGTCAGATTTTTCATGACAGATCATTCAGGTAGTTCCTGAACTATTTTTTGTGGATCGTTGGAAATCGGTAAGTTTCTGCAAAAGCAATTGGTCCCAATTTTTCGAGCAACTGCGCATACGTTGCATTTAACTGGGTTCTTTAGGTAACCAAAAAGCTGATAATTGCTGGGTTCTTTGCATCGTTACCTTTTCTGACATATCTTTGTAATACAGGGGCGGATCCAGGATTTTTCTTAGGAGGGGGTGCACCTCTAAGGAATGATGTCACTGACCGGTGAGGTAAACAAATTTTAAAAGCGAATACAAAGAAGGCTTCATCTCAAGCCATCAATACAGTGTGCTCAATTATAAAGAAAAATAACACAGATATAGTGAGGATTTTGAGTAAATAAAATGATCGCTCTATTATTGGCATGTTTGTTTTTAGAAATCATTGTGCGCGCGCTGAACTGCATCAGCAAAAGCACTCGCGAAAACTGTGTTCGGCCACCTTATAACTGATTTGAGCTCAACGAAACAATGTACAAAGACAACAGGGAATCCGATTACAAAGTGCAACAAATTTCTCAAGTACCTGGGCCACAGTTTCCGTTCAGAAATTCTGGGCCTATCTGCATAATTATTGTTGTTTTTTTCAAACAGAAGTCCAAACCAGGCGTCACGGAAAAGAAGCAGCCTTAACGTTTATCCTTTGAGGACAATTAGCTTAAGCTTAAATTCAAGGCAGTTCAAATTAAATCCACTGAAGATCGCAGGTCTCATTTTAAAAAGACCTTTACTCTGTTTCCGCTGAGATGCCAATGAACGTCAAAGATGAACCAATTTATAAACTCGTGCAGTTTCTTTAAGGTCAAGCTCACCGGTTGATGTTTGTTTGAACCTGCTGTTGCTATGTGAAGGCGCCTTGTAATTTCTGTTCCTGTTCCTGGCGTTTCACAGCCTCTTGTGCTTCTTTCTGCATAGTTTCCAACTTTTCAAGCGTCACAGACTTCATAGGCATTATCTTAGGTTTGCAAAGAACCGGCATTGGGGTCTGTTCGGTGAAGAGAAGGCCTTGTTTCGGAAGAACTTCCTTAAAAACTAGTTTTTCACCCGCCATATTGTCCTTTTTTGGAGAAGCCGCTGACCAAACGCTGGCGAGAGATAACGGGAGGAGACTGGACGTATACAAAACATGGACCGGGGTCCATGGACCACCCCATGGACCTGGTCCATGGACCACCCCGTGGACCCGGTCCATGGACCCGGTCCATGGACCACCCCATGGACCACCCCTAATTTTCAACAGGAAATCTCCCCTGTTAATATGAAAATTTATCGGAGGTCAGGGTATGGACAAAAACACAGACTCGTATTTATTGCTTACGTACTTGAGGGTTTGTCTCGTAATAGCGGGTTGCTTTGGGATCGCACCCCATAAATGGGAAGACCACAAACTCGTTTTGAGATACAGAAGATGTAGTGCATTTCTACTTCCAATATTTTCATTCTAGCTTGTAAATTTAATCGGAGGGCAAGAATGTATTCAGTTTTCGTATTGAACGAAGCGTGATCTTGGAGGGGGTAGGTTGCCGGATAACATAACTCGCTCCAGCCCCTTCGCGCTCCCTCATCCAAGATGGCAGTAAGTGATGGCAGTTGCCTTGAAACGATCCAAAGATCAGGTGAGTATTTATTGCTCGTACCCACAAAGTACGCCTGTATTGGAAGCTATGTTCAGTCGTAAGACTTTGTTGTACTACCCCGCGTAAAACCGCTAACCCGCTGTTACGAGACAAACACTCAAGGACGTAAGCAATAAATACGACTCTGTGTTTTTGTTCATACCCTGACCTCCGGTAAATTTTCATATTAACAGGGGCAATTTCCTGTTGAAAATTAGGGGTGGTCCATGGGGTGGTCCATGGAGTGGTCCATGGACCGGGTCCATGGACCGGGTCCATGGACCGGGTCCATGGACCGGGTCCATGGACCGGGTCCACGGGGTGGTCCATGGACCAGGTCCATGGGGTGGTCCATGGACCCCGGTCCATGTTTTGTATACGTCCGGAGGAGACTAGCCTGCGTAGCAAGCGGTTTCCGTGGAGCAAAAGAGCGAAGAAACGGGGTTTTCGGCGTTTTGCCCGCTCGAAAAATGGGGCGAGAGCAAAAATAAGAAGGAGGGGGTGGGGGACTAAATACTCGTTTCGTGAGAAAAATTAACGCTTTTTGTAAACAAATGCAAGCTTTGAACGTTCTTTCCAGTTGCCTCTTCCAGGCGTTCAGTTAGTTGGGAGCAGCGCGATAATCAGCGGCGCGCGAAAAAAATAAAGAAAAGCGCGGGAGAGGAAGCTCTCCCGCATCCTGCCCCATCCTGGGGCAAACCATTGATAGGTGCATTACAAACTGGTGAATTTGAGCGATTTGGTGGATTTTGCGTTGACTCTTACTGCACGTTATAAGATTGAGTCAAGGGTGCAAAGCTCATTTTTGACCGCCCAGCGCCGAGCAGATTTTCACCCACAAATTTGAATCGCCCGGCTTCCAAATCGAACACCAGATGAACTGAAAGGTTGATGCTTCTCGTGGCATTCAATCGAAGATCCAATTAAAAAAGTATTGGAGTGTGTGCAGTGTCACGCAATAAAAAATACAATCAAAAAATTGAGATATTGTAAACGACAAATAAAGAAGACAGTTATCCAAGTTTAAGGTGTGTGCGTTCTCCCAAAGTTGAGATATTCGTCGGAATGTGCCGCACAAAATACAGAGCTTAGTATAGCCTGCGTGGCAGGCGTCCGAAGGGGACGGAAAGGGGAAAGACGAGCGCGTGAAGCGCGAGAAGATCGGACGAGGGAGGATCGCGGTAGGGGACGGCCGTCCCTTTGCCCTCCCGCGCTCATTTTGACTTTCCTTCCTCCCTTTCTACGGCCTGCCACGCAGGCTAAGCTTAGTATGGGGTCGCCATGTTGGAGGACCTCTTTAGTCCTCCAACATGGCGGCCAGTAGATAGTGTAAACATCTGGAACTTACTTTGGCTATTTAGTGGACTGATTATCTGAACCGAACCAAAAAATATTAACAAAGTACTTTTCCTGATACTTAAACTCCTAAAATGGCTAAAAATCACGAGATAAGTGTATATTTTTCGACAAACGCGATCGTAGGGTTATGTCACGCACCGCCATAACTTCGAAATTCAAAATGCGCTGGTTTCCAAACGAAAGATGCTATTGAGCTGGAAAGTTGTAAACATCTATAAAGTTGGTACCTCTTGTGCCTAATGAGGATAAAACCTTTAGTGGCTTTTAGATTTGATGACGTCAGGTGCACACACTCTGTACACAGTCACGCTGTTTGCTCCGCGCTGATTGGATGCATTCTTTGCCATCATCCGATCAGCGTGGAGTAACAGCGTGACTGCGGATGAGCTTTGAGAATGTTGTTCGAACGCTAAGTTAACGTAAAATGTTTTTCAAGGAGCATTCAAACCTCTATTATTCAAAGGAAGGCTGTTCTGAAATAAATGGCAGTGTTGGAGGCAAGCGAATGAAAAGGTAAGCGAAAGATTATTGTTTATTTCTTTTTGCAATTGTGGTTCTCGTCAGTCGAAACTTTGAGAAGCCCCCGAGGTATCTAATCGAACACAGTCCAACACCGATCAAAGGATCGTTCGATTGCTAACCTCAATCGAACGAAATCGAACTCACAATAAAATTTTGCCAATCGAACGTTTGTCAAACGATTGGTGACCTAACTCTATCGAACGTGCCTTTGATTACCAATCTCTCGTTTCACATCGCATGATACAGATAGCATGGTAGGTACGTGGTCTGTGGTATAAATTCAGTTTTAAGGTCAAATCACTGCAATCCTCAGCAGCCCCCTTTTCATCTGGCTATCCAGGAAACCTGGGAGGAAACACAAGTATCATGATTTTGTGAGTGAAAAGCCGGAGTAACTGCAGAATACCCTGCCACTCGAACTAACTTCTTCGTAGCCGGCTACGCGGTATGCAGTGAGTGATATATACAAGAGAGGAAGTTATTTAAGGACGTTCGCGCCCAAAAACTTCCCACGTACAGATTTCTTTAAAACTTTGACTGCAGGTAGAAAATGATAAGATTAGATGAAAAACGTAAAAAAAATCGGGGGTCACCGAATTCGTTTTGAAGATAAGGCGCATCACAGATCATAGCATTTCTAGAATTTCCAGCCACTGAGGCGATTCTGGCCGGATTCATTACTATCGGCATTTATTTAAGTTGAAGAATCATATCTAAGTTATGTGTGTTTAACACAGCATATATAGGCCTATTTGATAGATCTTTGCTACGTATGCCATTAAATCAGCTAGAATTAGCCTTAAAAATACGACTTCTAAGTTACGCACACCTGTATCCTTGTACCAATTCGACCCTACTTGAATAGTATATGAGAAATAATTAAAACTTCCCACGTACAGATTTTTTTTGTTTTTTAGTATAATGGAAAGAATCAGAAAAGGAAGTGATCTGCCGAAAAAAAAGTGGGGGTCACCGAGCATCCAACAAAAATATTCGCACACAAAGTTAACGCAAAGGTCATCAGCCCTATATTTTGTTGAGTTTTCGAATTCGTGCGCGCGCTTGAAAATGATGTGGCACGCGCGTGACCAATGAATAGCGTGCGCACTAGAGATGCGCAGTAGCAATGGGCGCGAACGTCCTTAAGGTAATTCCCCTGAAATAAAACTGACAATAGATTTTCGTTTAAACTTTGTCCACTGAAAATTTATCATATGAGAACTTCAATTTTGAAATAAAAAAGGGGGGTGCCCATGCTCATTAAGGAGCACTGGGGCATTGAAAATGACCCATTTTGACATTATTTAATGGTTATTAGAAGAACGCATTCCCCGTAATAATTGTAAATTTTTGTGACCGAGACTCATGAGTACACGCATTTAACTGGAGTCGATGCATTGTATCGGACACAAATAAACTTTTTAAGTTTGATTTAGACAGAAAGCTGAACTCTTGATTAAAACTTCAACCAAATTTCTTGACATGGTTACCATAGGGCAAAATAGAAAAGACCACAGTTGGCTTGCTATTTTCGTTATTTATTCAATTTTCAGCCATAGGAATCAGATCAGTCTTTCCTCAAGCAAAGTTTATGACAAGTTGATTACAGTGACTGACAAAAACGTTGGGGTGCCCATGCTCGTTGGTGAGCTATAGCCAATTTCCTACTGACAGCGCTTAATATCAAGGCAAATCCGCCATGTTTTCAATAAGCGCGTGCACGCGGGCGCGCTAAATGACGCCATAAATTATGCGCAGAAAGGATGCGCAGTGCAATTGTGAGGAATAACCTTAAGTAGCTGGCTACGCGGTAGGCGGTATGCAGTGAGTGATATATACAAGAGTGTAAAATGTCTAAGTAGCTGGCTACGCGGTACGCGGTGTAATATTAAGATTTATTTCGCGCACAACTCCAGATTACACACACAAGATGGCGGGTCTCTTTAAGCACATGGCCCCCAGCATGCAACGGGGTCTTTCTAGAACAACTAATCCTGCATCTCCCCCCAAAGTTTGAGTGTTAGCTCAGTGTACGCAGTTCAGTAAACTCAACATGAATGTAACAATACTAATATGAAAAGTTATTGCAAGTTTGGTTTGTTAAATGTTCACAGATCTAGCCATTGGGGTGGTTTTACCACTCTTCCTGAGCGTGTAACATGCTCTGTTGCAGAATTCTCAGTATTTGGATGGCCTCCTTGAGTGGACACAGCTGTTGTTGATCTGCATGCTGCAGGTGTTGAAGGTTCAGCCGGTAGGTTCTCTAGGACGGGGTTAGAAACCTTTGGAGGCGTGTGGCTCACAGGCAGTGCTTGATCCTGAGGTGCCATAGTTGGCCCGTTAGAGGGAGAGGCTGGTTGCGAACTGGTTGAAACTATAGCAGACCGATTACGTCGCAGAGTGCTCATCTCAGTCCTCACTAAGTAAGACCTTGGTTGTTTTGTGGCTCCCAAGATCTGACCTTCCTGGTTCTGGTCTCGCACCCAAACTTGTTCGCCAGTGGTTAGTGAAGGGAGGGCACGGGCTTGGTGTCGTTTGTCATGGTAAATCTGTTGTTTTGACCTGTATTCGTCCTCTCTCAATTGCACTCTTTGCCTGTCGGTATCTTGCACATTAGGTTTGAGGACACTGGGCATAACAGGAACTTTAGTTCGCAGGCGGCGCCCCATGAGCAACTCGCTGGGTGAAAAACCATTCTGAAAAGGTGTAGATCAGTAAGCAAGGAGGGCTGGATATGGGTCTTCATTCTTGCGAAGCAGTGCCTTGACCGTACGAACCGCCCTTTCAACTTCCCCATTGGCTCTTGGGTATTTCGGCGAACTTGTCACATGAACAAAATCGTACTCAGTGGTAAACAGGCGAAATGCATCGGAGGTGAATTGTGGGCCATTATCTGATACAATAATGTCAGGTATGCCGTGTGTAGAAAATAGTTCTTTCAGGACTGAAATGACCCTGGCAGATGATTGGTCGTTTAGTCTCCTGCTCTCGAACCACCTTGAATAGTAATCCACAACAATCAAATATTGACAGTATTATAAGCTACTCTAAAATTCGAGAGGAAATAAAGTTTATGTATGTATGTATGTATCAAATAGACCTTTCCCTCAAGTTCAAAGAGGTTGGCAGCTAATCTCTCCCATGAGCGCAAAGGGAAAGAGCTTGACATGAGTGGTTCTTTTGGCTCAGGGCGATCTTTGGCGCAGGTGCTGCAATTTGCCACCATGTTTTCAATTTGTATGGAGAGCCCTGGCCACCATACTGATGCTCGTGCCCTAGCTCGGCACTTCGTTATGCCAAGATGACCAATATGAATGCAATTGAGTATGTCCAGTCTCATAGACCTAGGAATCACTATACGCTTGTCACAGAGAAGCAAGTCATCAACAATGCTGAAATGGCTCCTTTTTTCCCAGTAGGGATGTAGCAGGGGCTGGTATGGCATATAGGTTGGCCATCCTTGACTGCAGTAGTTCCTGATTTGGGCGCATTCTTCATCGGCGATTTGGGCCTCCGTATCTGTGACAGGCGCTGTGTAGTTGCTGGCAGCGTGAACACCGTCTGGGCTGCGAAGCTTTCCAGCTCGTCTACAAACTGCTCGTCCTGTTCTCTGGGGCTTTCTGTAGGTGCACGGGAGAGTGTGTCCGCTGTTAATTGGTGTTTCCCAGGGACATATTTGACAGTGACGCTGAATCTCATTAACCGAAGGCGAAATCGCTGGATACGTGGTGGGGTCTTGGACAGCTCGGTAGTGTTGAATAGAGTTTGAAGGGGCTTGTGGTCAGTTTCTAGGGCAAAGTTCATGCCCACAACATATTCAGCAAACTTCTCACACGCCCAAACTCCTGCTAGTGCCTCTTTTTCTATAACAGCATAGCGTTTCTCAGCATCGCTGAGTGATTGTGATGCATAGCTGATGGGTCTACGATTCCCATCGTCTTGTACCTGGAGGAGGACTGCACCAATGCTGTTGAGGGAGGCGTCAGCTGCGATGACAGTTGGTCGACTGGGGTCATAACATGCTAAGACTTCGGCTGATGTAAGGGTTGTCTTAATCTCTTCGAAGGCTCTCTGCTGGGGGTCTGTCCATAGCCATGTGGTGTCTTTGCATAACAACTGACGTAGGGGTTCACTCATCTCCGCCAGCCGGGGAATGAACTTTCCCAAATGGTTTACCATCCCCATAAAGCGTTGCAAGTCCTTTACATTTTGGGGAGGTGGAAACTCTGATATGGCTTTCGTCTTGGTTGGATCAGCATGTTTGCCCTGTTCGTCAATGATGGTGCCTAGGAATTTCACAGAGGTCTTGAAAAACTGGCATTTCTCAATGTTGAGGGTTATGCCAGCCTCTTGTAGACAATGCAGTGTAGCTCTAAGTCGTCTGTTTTGTTCTTCTTGGTCAGCTCCATGAACGAGAATGTCATCCATTTGGCATATTACTCCATCAACATCTTTAAGGATTTCAGACATTGTACGCTGAAAGATCTCTGGGGCAGAACTTATGCCAAAAGGAAGGCGATTAAAACAATATCGGCCAAATGGAGTTACAAAGGTAGTCAGCAGTTTTGACTCTTCATCGAGGGGCAGCTGCCAGAATCCGCTATTAGCATCGAGTTTGGTGAAATAGCGACTTTTTCCCAGCTTGGCAAGGCTCTCGTCGACTGACGGCATCGGATGGATTTCTCGCTGGACTGCTTTGTTTAACTGAGTTAGATCTACACACAGTCTGACATTACCATTTGGTTTGGGAACTGGGACAAGACCAGAGCACCAGGCAGTTGGTACAGTTACTGGTGAGATGACTCCCTGTTGAAGCATAGAGTCTAATTCTTGCTTAACCTTAGGCAATAGTGGATGAGGGATTTTCCTTGGTGTATATGTGCAATAGGGCTTTGCGTCAGGCTGCAGCGTTATGTGCACTTCAGTCTTCACCCTTCCAAGGCCAGTGAATAGTGAGGGGAATTCAGTTTTGAAATCAACATGTTGTGTAGTGACATCACCAATTTCTTCATCGGTGCGGGTGATTAGCCCAAGTGCAACACAGGCGTTTCTGCTTAGGAGTGGACAAGTCTGGTCTGGTATGACATACACTGGTTCGGTGACGTTTCTCTTGCGGTATGAGAGGTTGGCTAGAAACATGCCAATGACTGGAATTTTAATATTTCCAGGACCTCGCAAGGTTTGTTTCGGTTTGACTAACTTTTGACCTTTTAGCCACGAGGTATGCGCACCAATGACAGTGACTGCAGCACCAGTATCCAGCTTAAAACGAGTATTTCGGCCATTAACCCCGAGTTGGGCAGTCCAACCACCCCCTGTGGTTTGAACTTCTCCAAGAAATAGAACCTCATCCCCCTCTTCCTGCTCTTCACCTTCTGCCAGTTCACATATT
>JAHPZR010007365.1:85000-90000 GCA_019787425.1 Platygyra sinensis | reverse complement strand
GCTTTATATTGAAAAGATCTTAAGTAGGGTTCGCTACAAACTCTTATGGGCAACGAAAAGGCTTCTGAAATACAGTTATCTTCCAAATCAAATTCTTCCTTAATCTTGGCCCATTTCCTTGGTTTTTCATACTTAAATTTTATCAACAGGCTATAACAATTACGACATTTAAAGTTCTCTAGATCAAGAGTGACGGTAAAAAAATGCGGATATGTTCATAGATTTAATGGAACAGAATGTTTCATTCCTGTCCAAGTCAAAAAATTAGAATTTAAAGACTTTTTTCCTTCAAGAATTTTAAAAGAGTCAATATTTGTCTTATCATAAAGGGGATCTTTGGTATACTTAATACCTTTTGATAAGTATTGTTTATAAAACACACTAGTACTTTTACTGTCGAGTGGGGCTTAACTTTAACAGGGCTTAACTTTGCTGAGCGGACGAAACATGTTGCTGTCCTTGTGGTATAGTGACTCCACAGAGCGCATTGTTTTAAACTTCTAAGATGAGAAAAGGTATCAAAAAGAAGAAAAAAATATCTGATACTGCATGGCTGGGAAAGTAGAGAACAAAAAATTAGAGGAATATGACAATGAGAACTATTACTTGTTTTGGTGATCAGACAAGCTAGCAGCCTCAGTCTCTCGGACGAAGGTAACTCGGTCTCACGGACCGATAACTTTGTGAATGTGAATGTTTTCAACAGCGTTACATCTCCTCATGCACTCCCTTGCCGGAAATTGAATCTTTGCAAGATAAAACTATATATCCCAGCCCTTACCTCCAATGCCATTCTCGTCCCCAGAGGCCGCGCTCCTTCTGGTCAGCACCAAGAATTGCGACCTCTGGCCAGGTCCAACACCAGAAGTCCGCGATTCACAGACTTCCCGTCACTCTGCGCATGCTCAGAGTCAAGTCTGACAAACCTGATTGGTTCTGGCCTCAATCTAGTGTGTTTACAAAGCCATTCAAATCCGGAATGTCATTGGACAGGGCCAGAGGTCCCGATTCTTGGTGCTGACCAAAAGGAGCGTGGCCTCTGGGGATGAGAATGCTCCAATGCCGGCCATCTTGGGTGACAGTACATGCGCAGTTTTACCAAATGACATTTGTGGCGCCAAAATGCCATTTCCTTGATGCAATTATTACATGGAAAGTGCAACTTGTCCGTTAACAAAAAGCAAGTAGTAGTTCTCATTTTTAAATTCCTCTAATTTTTGTTCTCTACTTTCCCAGTCATGCAGCATCAGATACCATTTTTAACTCATTCATGCGCGCGCAGCGCTAGCAATGAATGAGTATCGTGAGGGACCAATGTCGATGGAAGTTGTGGTCCGTAGACAGAAATCTGTGGACGGAATTGTGTGGACGGAAATTGTGGACCGTAGACGGAAGTGAAAGTATCCTCACCACCCCACCCTGCTTCAGCTTAACAAAAGTCTAAATAAACTTCCGATGTCGCTGCAATAAGCAGCTGCAAACATTAAACAACGTGTGTATGCTGTAATAAATAAATTTTAACATCAAGTCGGAATGTCGCAACCTCTGCAAATCGCCATATGCTTGAGAAGCCGAAATGTTCGCGCCTAGGGGACCCTGAGCGGTATTTTTCTTTCTACAACCATCACGAAAACATGAAGATCGGAGCGCTTTACAAGTTTTGACGACAACTCACAGACTTAAAGCAGCTTCAAGGACTTTAGAAACAACAATGGTAATGTAAATTATTACTTGAAGTTGATTTAAACTTTTGGAACGATTGGTAAAGCCACGGGCGTTAAAATGACTCCAATAGCGGTCGGCAATAACTAAAGCTTTCGCTTTGGCATGAAGAATTAATTTGAACACTGCTCGTGCAGTGTGACACGTCTGCGAAATTTTCAACATTTTTTCGCTTTTAAATAGGTTTCTTCGCCTCAGCTTGAATGAAACTTTACTGCTATTGAACTTCCTTTTGCATTTCTTTCATTTGGTTCCCTGTATTTTGGAATTTCAGGTTTTTAAAGTGAACAGTACTTGCACACTGGATTTCTGCATATTTAATTTACGGCGACCTCCAGGCGCTTTATTTACTTATAGATTATTCCCTTCGTTCAAATATTTTGGGAGTCTTATTCAGCTACTACAGAACTGCCAAGAAAAGAACTGAATGGCACTAATTTAACACACTTGAAATACGACTGATCTCAACATAATTGGCTTGTTTTTGTCGTCTTTTTGATTTAGAACTTTAATTTTTTTTTTCGCAGCGCCGTATAAATATTTCGTCACACCGCGAAGAAATTAATTGATTTCTTGTTTTCAGATTGATTTTTTACGTGAGTTCTTCGCTTTTATTTTCTGTTGTTTTATCAATGATAGCCGATATAGTACAAGAATGGAAGTTCTGTTGTATTTGGTTTTGTCAATAATTAACTCATTTTTTTTTCAATTTTCTCAACCTACGCTTTTAGGCTGGTCTAAATCTACATATTATTTAACAGCATAATAGTCATTTAACTAGATATCTTTAATATTTCACCACGAACATCATAAATTAGAGTTTTAGACGTCCTCATATTTTGTTACTCTTAAGCAACCTATTGCATGCCCTTGACAGAACTTTGGGGAGACTGACTGCCTGCCCTGGGTTGGTAGGAGGCACAGTGGCCTCATGGTTAGTGTGCTTGTCTCTGGATAAAGCAGTCTGAGTGTGAGCCCTGACCGGGGACACTGTGTTGTGTTCTTGAGAAATACACTTTTCTCTCACAGTGCCTCCTTCCACCCAGGTGTACATATAAATTGTCACGGGTGAACTTAACGCTGGGGGTAACCCAGCAATGGTCCAGCAGCTCATCCAGGGGAGAGTAGAAATTTCCTAGTTGCTTCATGCTACAGAAACTGCGATAAGCTCTGACCTGTTAGGCCCCTTGGCTCATATGCAGACCTTTACCATTACTGGGATGGTTCAGATACAAAATGTGGACTATGATTGATCAGTGGTTTCCAAATTAGTAAAGGTAACCATCGACCAATCATAGCTCACATCGTTTACCCAGAGCTCCTAGTGCCAAAGGCTGAATTTTAATCTTCCCTAACTTAACGTAAACAGCAATTAGTTCTGAGATGATTTGTGCAGTTTTGTTGTTCGTGGAAATGGATCAACAATATGTGATCCCACATAATGCCTATCCCTGCAACAAAGGGGACTGTCTGATTTCCAGTCCCAACGAGGAATGGATATTTTCCCAAGAAAAAATGAAAGGCCGCGGGCAAGAACGTCCCCTTGATTTTTTGGCCATTTTCAAAGTGCTCAAAAGTAGCTGAATTTTGGCATGTGGGCTTTGTTTTACCTGAGAAATATTGCTCTGAAGTTTGTCTCGCAGGGTCTCTCTTCGTTTTCTAGAAATAACGTATGCAAAACTGACTCAGTTTTCCAAGCGGCATCTTTTGGAGATCTATTGTTAAACGAAAAACAAAAGAAACCTTTTGTTTGGCTAAAGCATGAAGTCACTATAACGCAATATGTCGCACTGCCGCCCCGTTAGCTCAAGTGGATAAGCGCTGAACGAAGCTGATTCGTATTTGTTTTTTCGTGACACTCGTGGGCTCGATTCGAGGTCGGTGATATCTTTTTTTTTTCGTTCTGTTTTTCTTTTTCTTTCAAAAACCTTCTCCGTGTCTTTGTAATTTAATTGCTGTTTTTACTGGTAGCGATCTGGGATGACATGTTTTTAGCTGCCATTGTCAGTGACTTACGCTTTTGGCGCGCAAAGCGATAACACAAAGTCAGAGCTGGCTTACCTGTTTATTACGCAGAGTTTGCTCGTTATTTCCACTGATATTCAACGCTTATTCGAGGAATATTTGCGCCCGCCTGGTAGGATCGGGGGTGGAAGCAGAATAATTGGATCTCTCTTATTCGTTATTCCATTCATCTTTTTCTGAGTTATTCATTATTCCTCATTCCATTTTGCTCGATGTTCATTATTTCGTTTCAAGTTTGTCAAGTAACTTTAGTTGCATCGACGTTAAAATTCCATCAACTTTGTACTTAAGATTAGGCATTCCCGCACACTGCTCGCCAAAAGATTGATCAAAGAATGTTTACCGTGGAAACAGTGGTGTCGCAGACTGAACGGTTTTTTCTCAGCTATGAGAAAAATATAAGTATTGCCAACAGAAAATGGTGGGAAAGACGTAAAATTGCGCTAATTTTTCGCGTCATATATGGTATCGATGACAACACGTTTGATAAACGGATGACAGGCGCTTTGATAAATGGATGACAGGCCAAACACGTCTCCTATTGGTCAACCAACTCTTGAAAAGCTTCATTTGAAGAAAACACTACACAATTCAAACTGAGATTATGCGTCAGAGGATATCCAGATAACTTTCTAGAAAACGGGTTTTGCTAAAAGCAGGACCGCGGCCCGCGGCCTGCGATGGCCCGGCTGCCTGGAGGCCCGGATGCCCAGTCCTGAGTTTCCACAGTTTTTCAGTTTGTCCAGCAATAAAACAACGCGCCCGCAGAGAGCTGCATCTGGTTTGGGTGTGCAATATTTCAATCCTTTTCGATCCTTTCTTTCGTTGCATGTTCCTAAGTGAAAAACGTGGTCATCCTCTGTTTATTCGTCTGTTCACAAAACCCAATAGAGAGAAAGTCCATTCTCAAACGATATACTTTCAAACCACAGTTTGAGATTGAAAATGTCTTGAGCTAATTAATGAGATGTGTCAACTGCAAATAAACCGACATGTCTCTGTATGACAAAAAAAAAGGATTCGCACATATTTAATTATTTATAACATTTTTACTTTCAAAGTATGGTCTGAAAATAAAGTCTTGTATTACGCTATTGGTTTCCGTTTAACTCAACAACATGCAACAAACAGAAACAAGGATTCAAATGATTAAGGCGGGGATCCACATGAAAGCCGTATTTTGGCTGGGTATTATGTTTTTAATGCAAATATCTCGTTTACGTTAACTTCCAAGCAATCAAGAATCTCTATGC